>JANHJO010007317.1:42782-56238 GCA_032468235.1 Pseudoxyrhopus heterurus | reverse complement strand
AGTATAAGCCGAGGGTGGTTTTTTCAGCCCTTTTTGAGGGCTGAAAAACTAGGCTTATACTCAAGTATATACAGTATGTTGCGAAAGCCAACCCTGGATGGCACCAACTCATTTATAGGCTGTCCTAAGATACAGAGTTAGTTAGTTTACGGATTGTATAGGTAATACAGGAAGTCCTCAACTTACGACATTATTTGTGTTGCTAAGTGAAACATTTGTTAAGTGAGTTTTGCCCACTTTACAACTTTTCTTGCCACAGTTGTTAAGTGAATTACTGCAGTTGTTAAGTTAGTAACACGGTTGTTAAATAAATCTGGGTTCCACATTGACTTTGCTTGTCAGGAGGTCGCAAAAAGGGGTTATGTGACTCCAGGACACCGCAACCATCAGAAACATGAGTCACTTGCCAAGTAGCCAAATTTTGATCACGTGACCATGGGGATGCTGCAACAGTTAGTGTATAAATCTGTTATAAGTCTTCCGTTTTTTTTCAGTGCTGTGGTAATTTCGAACAATCACTAAATGAACTGTTGTAAGTCGTGGACTTCCTGTAATTTGCTTCATTGTGATTTGTTGAAAAAAAATCATGATTACTTTCTACGATTCAAGCCAGGATTTCACAACAATGACAAAACGTTCATTGTGATGTCACAGTGTAAGCTCAGTCCTTTTATACTCTTGCGTGCAATGTCACGACACAAGTACAAAAGAGGGGAAATCTGCCTTGGAGGTATATTTTGTAATTTGCCTCCTTCCACTCAGGATGCTTATGAAGATTAATGGGCAATGGGAAGTAATCGTTAATAAAGTAAAAGCGAATTCCAAAATAATTATACCGGTCTGTTCAGACATTGTCAATTTAATTATCAAGATACTTACAAGTAGGCTGTTATGCAATACTTTTCTTCTTCGTTTTTCTTTCATATATCTCTCATTAATCTCATGCAAGGATTGTTCAAATTCCAGTGTTTTAACCTGAAATGCTGGAAAGAAGTTTTCAAAAATGTTCAATGAACTACTACATGTCCTCCTTGGTGAAATAGAGAAGGGGGCTGAAATGATTCCATGCAAAGTTTTACAAGCAATAAACAAAGACAAACAATATATATTTCATAAAGCATGTAAAAGACTCAGTTACACCTCTGGCTGAGTTTACACACGACACTAAATTAGAATTTTTAATCATCATTCTTGAGCAAGCCATAGTGATTTGGCTTGAACTATAATGCTAAGCTCTAATGTGGATTCATAACAGAGTGATTTTAAATGGCTCAACCACATCACATCTGTACACAATGTATATTGGACTTTGTTCATGAACTTCCAGAACAACTGGTTCCTATTGATGGGAATAGAACAGTAGATAAAATGGATCCTTATCTGATGTCACAACATTAAAGTTCTTTCAAGGCAAGTCAAATTGTAAAGAGAATCTTCCATTCCATCCTCTGTGGAATTTCTTTCCCCCGTCATTTATTTTTGCACTAGCCCTACAACTTTATCATTGATAAAGTACCCCATTAGAAACCCCAAATAAAAGGGAAACTATCTGCTTCTCATTTTTCTTTGCTATTCTGACGAGAACTGAGTATCCACTCCACAAATTCTATACTAGATAAGGTCCTAGCATCAATAGAGCTTCTGTGGTACAACCTTCCCAAACCAAATGGTTTCCAACCACATTGGTTGAAAAAACAGCTTCCAGAATTCCCAGCCAATAGTTCAAAAAGTTTGTTGTAACCAGTCAGTGGCTCAGTCCTCTAAATGTCTGCTTGATGAACTTTAGTTAGTATATGTCTCTTACTTTCCATAGTCTCCTTCTGTAATTGTAGCTTTTGGACAGTGAGCAGAACCTGATGGAGAAAGCTCTCACCCTGAAGGTGGATCTCCCTTGAAAATTGAAGGGCAGACAAACGGAGATTCTGCATGTCTTGTTTTAGTCTCTAGATCACAAACATAAAGAGCTAGTGTTATATTAGGTCATAGAAATTCAAAGTCTATTTATAGATCTGTTTTTTTTCTTCTTTTCCCACTTAGCAATAGCAATAATACTTAGACTTATATATTGCTTCAGAGTGCTTTTACAGCCCTAAATGATTTACAGAGTCAGCATATTGCCCCCAACAATCTGGGTCCTCATTTTACCCACCTCAGGATGGAAGGCTGAGTCAACCTTGAGCTGGTGAGAATTGAACTGCCAAACTGCAGGCAACTGGCAGTCAGCAGAAGTAGCCTGCAGTACCTCATTCTAATCTCTGTGCTACCACAGCTCTTACAAGTTTATGTAATGGTCTATGGGAATAGCCTTGAGAGGAAGAAGGGAAAAGAGACGCAGCCAGTGCACTGATCAGATAACAGAGATCTCAGTTTGTAGAAGCATATCAGAAGGGACTTTTTTTTAGTTTGCTGGAAAGTAAAGGCAAGATGGGGAGATACGTGCTTTCTGACATGCAAGATTCTATTATTGTAACCTTACAACAAAGGTAATGTTAGTACTCATGGTTTTGAGTTCTTGTCCAGACTATCTCAAATGACTGTCAATTTGAAGCATGCTGAACCTTTCTACTTCTAATAAACCGCTTTACCTGTATGGCTCTGTGAAGCTGGATTACAATGGATTTTGCAGTTCCATGAAATTTCTTCATATTATTATAATAAGCAAAATTATGTTCTGCAGAGCTGTTCCTAATTATTCCTTGATTCTGCTTTTAAGAAAAATAAACACCTGTTACTCTGAAAATAAGTAGTTTCAGAATTAGAAATTTCCAAAAATCCAGCAGTATAAAAAGCAGTAATAATAATCATCACTACAAAATTAACTGTTAAGCTTTCTGACAGTGTATTGTATCATACTGAGCTTGATCGAACATTCAAAGCTTTTTCTCTAGACTCAACAATGTCTTCCATGCCTCTAAGGTAGGGGTGTCCAATCTTGGCAGTTTTAAGATTTGTGGACTTCAGCTCCCAGAATTCACAATCCCCAGAGGACTAGACCTCCAAGGTCTCTTCCAATTCTGTTATTAGATATTCTGTAAATCTTAACCAGTTAACAAATCAAAGTATCAGACTGGAATAACTGGTGATCAATAGTGAATGGAGGAAAAGAACAGGAACCAGCCTAGATAGAGCCAGGGAGTAACCATGAATGGAACCAATTAAATTGGAATAACCAATGGCTAGTCAATTCTTTCTTTCCAATCCAGAACATTTCATTTGCAATTCATTTGCATCCTTGTATGGGTATTTTTGCTATAACCTGGAATGTACAAACACACTAGATTGGCCCCATTAACCCATTAAGGTTTGCAGAGAGGACAAAAAAATTGACTCTTAAACCTTAAGGTCATACTTAAAAAAAATGCAGGTTGGGTAAAGAATGCTATATAAACACCACATTTCAAGCCAATTCTTTGTTGATAGCAATTATGCATGTATTGTACACTAGAAAATTGGAGATTCCAGCTACCCAGCCTGATCCTGTTGTCCTGTAACTGAGCCGGCATCCTTTACACAAAGCTGAGTTCAGCATGCCTATGACAAGGAAAGAGGCAAAGGATTTTTAAAACAGAATCCTAACCCTGTAGAGAAAACAATGGAACTCACTAAGTTAGAATTCAGTAAGTGAGAAGATGGAGTCATATATTATGACTATAAACCATAGTAATTTTTTGCTGACCTTCTTAGCATAATTCTTTTGATGTGATCTGTGGATGCAAACAAAGACAGTATTTTCTGTCATTTTTTCCTAATCTATGAGTCCTGACTAACAACATTTCAGAACTTCAATAGAATGAAATTGAGGGCAATTCATTGTAATAAGAGCTGGCAGTGCTCTTGGAAGGTAAGTGAGAAGACTATAGCTTAAATCACTAAAAAAAAAGGAAAAAGAAAATCCTTACTCAACGAATGGCTTTTTGCCAGAATGACAAAATAAAATCTTTTTATTCACAAGACACTACATCTCCAATTACAGATGTAAGCAACCTCTCTTTCTGCTCTGTTATAATCTACAGAATTAGCTAACAGCTGGAAATTGAGTCAGAGGACTTCACTTTTTAATCACTTGGGAGCAGATCAGCCATGAATAAGCTTGCTGTATTATCAGCATTCACAAACACACTTCATTTCTAGAGTCACTTGGCTGAGACAGACAGCTATAGAAATCAAATAAATAAAGTAATAATAATTAAATTATTCCAGCTATCCATTGTCCTATAAGATCTCTGGCAGATCATATGCACATTGCATATACACCAGTCATAGAGGCAGTAGAATTCTGAACAGGTTGTTTTGGAACAAATTACAGAGGAGAGCTAAGTCCTGGTGGATTTCTTTGGAAACAGAATGATGAATCGGATGGGATCCTTGGTCTAATTCAGACCATAGATCTAGCTCAACTTCAGTAGCACTGAACTACATTTCTCTGTTTTCTTGTGGTGAAACTTTCCCCAAATTTATTAGATATATTTAATTAGTGAGAATAATGAAGCGGTTGTCTAGCATGAAAAACAACTTAAATGGTATCAATAATCTGGATTTGAGAATTTTCAAATCAGACAATGAATATTGGGGTAAACTAACTCTTTTGTCTTGTTTATTTAGTTTATTTTTATCCACATCCATACCTATTCTGGCTATTTTTTTTAAACCAAGAACTGGATCAGTCATTAAGTACAATTATGAGTGCTTCAGTCAGGGAAGAAAGGTTGACAGATGTTTTCCAAATCTGCTTATGCTTAATTGCATTTTCAGAGGATTACTGAAACACACAGTAATCACCTGCACAGATAAGGATGTGCATTCAAACTGCCACCACAAAATGGATGTTAATCTCTCTATTCAGTTCTTTGCTGATCAAGGTACCACCTGTTAGATCACTGCACAAACCACAATCAGTTTTGATAGTTTTCAGGTAAGCTGATAACCAAAATCAGGGATTTTTGTAGATCTTTTAAAATTATTTTTCATAACTATCGCCACTCTGAGTGAAGAAAAGAAACCTAAAAACGGACAGGCTGTTTGGGACTTCACCTCAGGGTTTAAATTGGAAAGTCTAGAAACAAATATGTACAAAAGAATAGGTTGAAGGAATGAAAATGTTGTTACCTTTGCAAGCTTGAGGTGCAGAAGGGCATTTTCTGTTTCCAGCACAATTATTCTTTCTTCTTTTGCCTAACAAAACACAGTTCAGAGGGGCCTGAACTTAAACAAGGACAATGAGTGAGGCAACAAGCCAAAGTAGCTTATTATTATCCTTCTTCAGTGATTGTATCAATCAGCCTTTCATATCTGAAATCCCACCAATCACTCCATCAAAGAATCCCATTATGCTAGAAACCTTAAAGCCTAGGTTTTCTAGGAACGCGATGTGTTTACATGTATTCTGTTATTGTGTTTATCTCCCACTGGATCTTTTAAATACTTATTTAAAATTTCAAATGACGTGTCCCAACCACCTGCCTTTGGAATCCCATTGGTCTTAGGCATGTCATAGTTTGTGAATCTGAAATTCTTAAGTGGAGGTCTGGTGTTTGCCACTCCAGTAGACTAGTAACATCATCCACCATCCATTTTTGAGTTCAATGTCTTTTAAATGTTTTGGGTCTACAGCCACCATTAGTATTTGCCCATGGTGGCTCAGAAAGATAAGGTGTATTTGTTTATCAAATTTATATAACTGCCATCTCATGATAAGATGACTTTGGGTAGTGTGCAACAAAGATAAAAGCAGGTAGTTAATAAATACTAAATCATTATTTAATCTTTTTTTTAAACTATAAAAATGAAAAGAAGAAATATTATGTGAAGAGATATTCAGTGTAAAGTAATGCAACTAAAGGATACCAGTGGAGGGACTCTGGAAACTGAGATGAGATCATCAGATCACAGCTTTCCTAGCTTTAACTCCTGACCCTAAATATCTAAAGACACGTTACATCCCACTTCCTCCTCTCATGGCTTAGAGTCGATTCGCTTTGGCAGCTAACCATTGATGGATGGATGATGTCACCATCAAGTTGGTATAGATCAGGAGTCTCCAAACTTGGCAACTTTAAGCCAGCGTGACTAGCTGAGGAATCCTGGGAGTTGAAGTCCACAAATCTTAAAGTTGCCAAGTTTGGAGAGCCCTGGTGTAAATTCTTGGCGACTACCTAGATGGGTAGATTTGCTGCATGGTGACACCGATTTATACCATCTCAACACTCACTCGCAGCTTCCGTTCCAGCTGCCGAATCTGTTGCTCCGACACAAAACCGGCGCTAACTCCGCTGCCGGGTTTCCTCGTTTGGAGCCCGACCATCCCAGATAGTTAAAAGCCGAGGGAGGACTTCCCCGTTCCTTCTCCCACTTTCAAGGGAAGCCGTTTGAACCATCCAATCACAAGCCAAGACTAAGCTTCTCGGGGGTTGCTATAGCTACCCGCCCGGCTTTCGGCGGAGGAGCGTGCCGGCACACGCGGAACTTCGAAAGTGATCGCTTTTCAGAGCCCGGCGCGTGCCTTTTTGGGAGCGCTGGTGATCGGGAGGCTTTTTGCAAGGAAGAATCGGCGAGGCACCACCAGCCTTGAAGAAACCCCTCCAAATCCCCTAGAGAGGATGCAATATTCGCTTTGAAGTAGATAAGGAACGTTTTCCATATGAGGCTTCTTTTCCCCCTGCTTAAAGGAGAAGTTGCTGAATACTGTGAGAAAACAGGACAGAGATATGAAACAATCAGGCCTGATGTACCCTAATATTCCCTGGCCTTTTTTCTTTTGTTTTTCCGCCTAACGGAAACGGGAGTCTCACTGAGCTTGGTAAAAGGGGGGAGGGGGAAACAGCATTCCCACATTCTTTATTATCTGCAGCAGGACATGGTTCCCTAGCAGCGCTTCTTTTTTGTTCACGATGGACCAACTCTCCTGGAAGAAACCTGCAGCTGTAAACTTATACTCCCCACCCCACCCCCGGAGGAAAACAATTATTTTTACTGTAAGAATCAACTGTGCCCATCCATTTCCCCAGCACTAGAATAAGGTAAAAAATGCTTGGTTTTGAGTTTAACCTCCCCAAGCTGGCACAACAGAGCAAAATTATAAATGAATAGGAAGTTAAATGCAGTTTCTATTTCTACTTCTAATCTATTTCTAAATATGCTATAGGACCTATAGTATAAATCTTGTCTTGACTGGAGCCATCTCATTTCTCCATCTTGGCATTTCTCCCAAATTTTCATAGTGGTCCCTCTCGGGGTTCTGGAAGCCACAAGATTGAGGTAGGTGCACAAGAAACCGATACACGTATCCATAGTGGTGGTTATCCCGTTTTGCAACACAATGAACACATTCAACAGCCACTGCTGTATTTCTGATTTGCAGCATAAGTAGCTATTTGGACAAACTCAACCATACGGTACAAAGCAAGAATGCATTCTTGATATTATGGAAGTTTTTAATATTAAGAGATGCTAACTCATTGAAATTATCTATATAGAAGTGATAAGTTTCCCAATATCCCTAAACCGTCTTAAAATTCTAAGTATGCCCACTAGCTGAAAAAGATTGGAAATTCCTACTATGAAGCACAGGGTCTCCCTCTGTATACTTAAGGGCATAATGGTTAGGGCTGTAGCTCATGGACCTGCTCTTGTCAATGAAGAAAGAGATCAAATGCATTGTTCATGCTGGAAACTTATTAAGATAGGACTCGCAATAATGGTGACAGGCTCTTGACATTTGGTTAGATTTGAATAACTGTCCTTGGGACATGAATCTATGTGTATAAATGCTGTTAAATTCCACAATTTTCTACAGCAATGGAAATAGCCATTACATTGAAATGAAATGTATTAATACTCTACAGGTAGAAGTTATTTTAAATTTTATGTCATATAGTATGCCTTATCTTAATTGTGATGTTTCTGACATGAATAAATAAATGAAGTCTATTGTGGGATGCACAAACGTTTTTGCATTAAGGGCTACACTTTGAGGATAAACTTCCCCAAATAGATGAGGCCAGAACAACCTCCATATTTAACATCTTAATTTAATGCCATGCATACAGTTACTCATACACACACCTACATACACTCACACTGTAGCACTATATATTTAATAATTTTCTGCTTTGGTACATAAAAATTACTTGGCAAGTTTTTTTTGAGGACCAGAGCTGCTCTTTAAAGACTTTCACATGCCTGAAGAAGCTGATTATTTCAAGCATTTTATTACAAAAAAACTGGATCACCTTCTCAGAGGGCTGACTTGGGAAATACCTCTACATAATTTCTGTAATATCACAAAGGACTTTATAGCAATAAAAATATGTGAGTTGTTGTTTCCTATAAGCAAATCACTAAAAGGTCAAGCAACTTTGAAGTTACAGTACAAGCTGGTTTTTCTCCATGACTGTGAACACAGATTGGCCAAACATGCATATATAAACCACAAAATTCATCTAGTTGGGAAATTTAATGAGAAGACATTATTTGGCACCTGCTGTTTGTAATGACTTTAGTAAGGAGTGCAGCTTTGTATTGTGTATATAAAATATTGGTTGTGGTACAAGAATCAAGTAGTAATCACTATCAGAAATGTAACTCTAAAACAAACATTAAATTTGAAACTAGAAACAGAATGTAGACAAAGTTCTGAACTTTTTAAAATAGGCATAAAATTATGAACATTTTACAATATGTAGGAAGGTATGTATCTATCTACAATAGCAGGGTTTACTAATTTAAGAAATTAAGAAAAGTTTATATTCATTACTTGCATTAAACTACCAGTAACTGTACTAAATGAAGTATATTAGAAACACAATTCCATTTCTTTTCTGCTTCCAACTGTTCTTTTTTTACATTATTTTATCTTAATTTTCTGTCCTACCACAAGTGATTACAGTCAGAAGCATGAAAACTGAAAATCCCATTTAAGAAGCAGGAGCAGATATGTAGACTATTTTTCTATGCTGAAGAAATGCACTGTGCATGAATGCCAGAGCTTATAAAATTCAGTTTGATAAGAGTAGTAACTTATGTGTCAGATATTAATTACTGTAACGAGAGCTATCCTGCAGAAGCATTCAGACAAAAATCTGGAAAGTGAAGCTTTTTTCCATCTTCCCAGAAATTAAGCATGATTTAAAATATGCACTCATATATATTGCTAAATATAAGTACTGTATAAGTATTGGTTTCTTGGTTTTAATTTTAATTTATTGCCAGTAGCTATTAAATGTTATGAAACAGCTATATTTGAACTACTGAAACATTATTAGTTATTCAAGTTCAGTACATTATATATAGACTACTACATGTGAAGTACATACTTTGGATTGACTTACAGGTCTTTAAATTGTTAGTTGTAATTTAACTTTAATAAGGCTTTATTGTGATTTACTTTTTTAATACTTGGCCATATTTTGCGTCTAGATGGAAGTAGATGTAGGTAAAGAAATTCTGAAGTTCTAATAAAGACTGTGTGCATTGGAAATGAAATATTTCATAAAATCTTTAGCTACAAAAATAGATTAGTATCATTTTAATTATCCATATAATAATAACTTGAATTAAATACTGGGATTTAATTCTCCCAAATTATAATTCCTAACATGTGTTAATATTGCAACAGAAAATATGTCTGAATAATATGAACAAATACTCCTGATCAGACATTATACAGTGCAAAGTTAAATACAATACAAAGTTTATTAAAAATAGGTTGCAAGTGAAATACAGTAGAAATGGGAAACCACAGCAGTTCTTATGTTGTTTTCTCCATAATGCACCAATAGTTATGAAAAGCATTTTTATTCATATTCACATGGCTTGAATGCCCAATAAGCAGGGGTGGACAACTACGGCAACTTTACGACCCGTGAACTTCAACTCCCAGAATTCTTGGCTCAGGAATTCTGGGAGTTGAAATCCACAGGCCGTAAAGTTGCCATAGTTGCCTGCCCCTGCCCAATAGTGTTCAAATCCACTCCACAGTAAGTAATATTTCTTTCCTTAAATTCTAGCAGCAACAGTATTCCAGCCACAGAATATCTAGTGTTCTCAAGATAAATTGGGGGACACCTCCTTTTTTCCCTGAATAACAGACATAACAAGCATGCAATCCTTCATTAACACTTTCAACCAATTTAATCTCCTACTTCATATTTAACAGGTGAACATTAAAAGAACACTTTCAAATAAGAAACCTGAACTATGTAAAAAAAATATTTACACTCCAATTTTATCATTAACTTGCATTTATTTTTTTTATCATACAACTCTTATTAAAAGTGATTTCTAAGGCAGTAAAGTCTACCCTCTGCATTTGGAAGTGTGCATAATTCCCTAAATATATATTTATAAGAGAACATATTATACAGAAAAATCATCTAAAACCCAATTAAGGACTTTATCAAATAGAAAATTTGTTTAGAATCACAATATATTGTTTTAAGCATCACACAATGCGAAAACAAACTAAGATGAGGTCTTTATTTTTAACATCAGCTATACATATAGCTGAAAGATCAGTGGGTGAAACAGATTTCAACCATTTAAAAATTAAATAATCCTGCAACATAGTGTATAAAATAGCTTGAACTGCCAACATCTTCTACAATATAAACAAAAACAATAGCAAACTAGAGGTACCTTGACCAGCACTTTTCTATACGAATGTCTGATGACATGCCATCAGAATATTGCCAGGTTCCCTCAAAGGAAATTCTTACTGAAAGGCAATTTTTCTTTCCTTTTGCAGCCACAAGTAACATTTCCCCTGCATGTAGTGCTTAATTGCCTGCTACTGATAATTGACGTCTTTAGTCTATTTGTGAATATTTAACTTTGGTTTTATCTTGGCTACAATGGAGCTACCACTTGAAGTTTATTCCATATTGCTAAAGTGTGAAATTTCAGAGTAGCTTTAAAACAATACATACGCACACACGCACACGCGCACACTCCACCATACCCAGTGTCCAATATTACTTATTTTTTAAATTTTTATCAATGTTTCAAAACTCAAGTTTTAGAACTGATTAATACTTCAGTGTAAGAAGAGATAAGACAGTGGGAAAAATAGGATGCATATCTTGTTACGTTGCTGGACTGCCATCAAAACAAGTCAAGTATTTAATGTCCAAAATCTAGATGTACATAGAATGCTCTATGTGGCTTAGTATGGACATGATAATGGAGCCCTTTTACTTCTAATAATCAAGTGTGTTTATAGCAGGGGTTTATAGAAATTGGACTTCTAATACTAGTGTTCACTATTATGCTACTAATCTGAAAGACTAGCTCCCAAGACCTCTTAAAAGTTTATATTACCTTACACTTGTATCAAATCTACAGTGCAACAAGCAGTGGTAGTTAGGCAGTTCAAGCTACAGCCACTCTTTCTGCTTAACAGATGTTTACATGTTTTGTAAAAGACTAGGAAGCAACAATTCCAGACAGTTCCAAAAGCAGCTAAAGGACAATGATGTGGAAAAGGACATGACACTTGATTTATTTAATTAAAATATATTTTACAGTGCCTCAATTGTATAAACCACAAGCACTTGGCAAATAATTGATTTTCTTGCTATTGCAACATATAGTTTAGAAAGAAATAGTCCAGACGGAAAAAATATCTCATTTGGTATGAGATGCTCCTCCTTGAACTGCCCCAACTCTAGTTCCATAGAGATTTTCTGATTATTTGATAAGGTGACAGTTATCCTACTTTGTATTTAATTCATTTTCCAATTCTGTTAATTTCCTAGATGCCTTTACTTTGTTAGACACATCTTGACCCTGGGAAAAGAGTCTTTGTCGCTCCCGGAAAGTCAAGTTCTCTGGTGCTCCAGGTATATCTGTATCTTGACTGCATGAAATATAAAAAAATATTCAATGTTATAAAAATACATTATATTTTAAGTGCAGCTATTCTGTTTTTCTATTAGGCTTGGCCTACAACATTCACATCCTTTTTTAAAAAAAACAGATTAATTACTAAATAAACATTAAAAATTGACATATAATTAAATAACCATTGTCATCATTAAATTGTTCATACTATTAGAGCATTTGTAGTGTAGCTATTAGGAAATCTAAAACATTGTATATAGGGTGGGTTCACATTTGAGATGACTCCAATGCCTTGCTTCTGGATTTCTACATATAAACTATATAATATCAAGATTACATATACTGACTTATATTTTACATTTAGCTTCTTGTTTGATGTGCACTTACATGCAAGCAGAGTACCAGACCTATTTTTCCTCTCACCACTTCTCTTTTATGAATTAGGCTGGACTGAGAGAGAATGACTTACCTAAAGTTACCCAGAAAGCTTCTAAAGTTAAAAATGAATTAAAAGTTGGTGTTCCAGTCTAACACTTTACCCAGTACACCCTAAACATTCTTATTGGATGCACTGCTATGTTCAAGAATATTTTAGATCCTTAAAAACCTTTAATTACCTAAACATCAACCAGGGGTATATGTTAATATCTCACACCAATAAAGCAGCATTTAAAAGCAAACTTATTTCCATTTTACCTTTTCAATTTCTTCTCTCTTGGGTCTGAATAAGGTTCCTGTGAACCTGCAAGTGCTCCAGTAGATCCAGTGTAGTTTGAGCCTTTGTAAAAGGAAAGTAAAATAACAATAACTATTTTTTTTCTCAAAAGGTGCAGTGCTTTAAATGGATCTGACTCTACTTTTAGGTCTAGTCTCCTATCACTTTCAGCTCCCTTATAAGGAAGGGAAAAAATTATTGAAACCTGAATATAATGGCAAATATTTCTATCACATGACAACTTTTCATCATGTACAATATAAATGAAATCAAATATATATGAAATAAATATCCAAACTTGCCAAATCTTGCATATAGATTGCCAAAATTCCAGTGATTTAAATGAAATTTAAGCAGTTTGCATGAATAATTGTAAAATAAGCTTTAGCCTTTCTGTTTATAAGACTAGATGAAAACATATCCAGTAACACCAGGAACTATTGCTTTTATATTTTCCAAAGACTAGATTATAAGATATTAAGAATTTGCAGAATTTGAGAATATAGCCTTATGACAACTTTCCAATATATTCTTTCAACTGCAGAGTCTACAACGAATCTGTAACTCTACAATGCCTATTTAGAAATGCTATTTTTAAAATGTCTATTTTGTATACACTTTGCAGCACTGCACCTTTATACTTTGCTCTCGTATGAACAAACAACCGCAAAAACAGCAAACCCTTTACACTACCAATGAATCTTCCCCAAAGGCCACAAGATTAAACACATCGTTTGCATTTGAAATATCAACTCATTCCCCACATTTCATAGGTTCTCACTTTTGCTATTTGTACTGGTTAAGTAAAACCATCTCTTCTGGCCACAAAACATTTAGCAATAGCAATAGCACTGTATTTATATACCGCCTATCAGGGCTTGCAACCCTCTCTAAGCGGTTTACAAT
>JANHJO010007316.1:283599-295679 GCA_032468235.1 Pseudoxyrhopus heterurus | reverse complement strand
TGTGGGATTTGAAGTCCACAAGTCTTAAACTTGCCAAGTTTGAAGACCCTTGAATTGAGACAATGGCTTATTTTAAAAAATGAAACCTGTTGTGATGAACTGACTGATTCAGCATGTCATTAGGCAAGTAAACTCATCCAAGAAAACAAGCAATCAGGTTGTTGAACGAATAAATGGAGTAGCTAAGGAAAAAGAACAAACCAGGAAGGTATTTTTTTTCCTTTCCCCCCCCTTGTATTTCATTTCCTGCTGAAACTTTATAAAAGTCTTATTTTAAAAAGAAAGTGAATGAACGAAGTGAATAAGTTTGACCATAAAATGGGTAAGATTTTCTCTCTTGTGCTTGGAAAAATATATCAGAGTTTTGACGATGTAATGCAGCCTTGAATTCCTCTTAGCCCCTTCCAATCCCTGAAAGACCCAGAAGAAAACATTGTGGATTTCTCTCAGGCAGAACTGATTCTTCTTTGTCTCCCCATCATTGGACCAAACATTGAGTATATTTAATCCCGCCGGGCTAAATGCATTTCTTCCCATTGCTTACTGTGGGGGAGAAAAAACAAAACTAGCAAAATGCTGCCCCTTCCTGCTGATCACTTGCTGGCACTAGACTTGGAAAATTTGAAGCTCCCGTGTTTAGAGCTTTCCAGCTAGCACAGAACTGCTGGGCCCATCATTTTGTCAAATGAATAAACTACTATCCTGTATATAGTTCACTTGGGAGAAATCCCATGGAACAAATAAGAACTTCTTTCTGAACAAACTTGTGTAAGTATTTGCTAGAGGCACATAAAATAAATGGGTACAGATGTATTTGGAGAATTCAAAAGGGACAGAAAAAAATGAGGTGGATGCTTTAGGAACACCGAACTTTCACAGTGATTCTACAGTATCTTTCTTTAGAAAATTGTCCTGGATGTAATGAGAAAATAATGCCCTTTGTAACATTCTGGACTATACTGCTGTATTTAGTGATGATGAGCAACTAGGCTGGCTGGTGTGGACTGAACAATATTTTTTGGGCTTTCCTTCACTCTTATTATCCCCAACTATTAGCTCCTTATTAGATAAAGATGTGGAGTAAGCTACTTTAAATTAAGACTCAGCATCTACATAGTTTCCTTGCTAATTTCATTTTTATTGGGAATCCTTCGACACGAGTAGCCAGATATTATTCTATGGGGCTCAAACTTTTTATTGAGTATTGAACTTGCAGACACCTGCACTTTAGATGACTATATACAGTTCATTTGCTTTAGGAGCTAACATGTTCAGTAGTTGTTGGAATGGATATCTAGAAGCTATCAGAATGGTATATACCAGGGGTGTCAAACTCAAGGCCTGTGGGCTGGATCCGGCCCACAGGCTGCTTAGATCTGGTCGCTGGCCTGGAAACAGCAAAGGACTGGCCCGTGGTGCCTCTGCCAGCAAAAACAGAGCTCTGTTTTCAGCTGCAACAGCCTCCTGCAGCCCTCTGTCAGAGAAAATGGAGCACATGCCTACCTCTGACCACGTTGCCTCCGGCCCTCCAAGGTCAAACACAACCCTGATGCAGCCCTCAGTGAAATTGAGTTTGACACCCCTGGTATATATAATAATTTCCCCATGTATTAGGGCTAAGAAATTCTGGAAGTTGAAGTCACACATCTTAAAAGTTGACAACTTTGAAAACACTGGCATATACAGTCAGCCTTCCCTTAAGCTCTCAGAGCAAAGAAATTATATTTTGCTGCCATGTGTTTGGTTTAAGAATGGTACATTGAGAAAGGAATCAAAAGGAATAGTTTTTTCTAGCAAAGAAAAAACACCACGCACTATGTCATCAAAGCAAAAACAGAAAAGACCAATCTAGATAGTAAAAACCTATCCAAGATAAGAAACAGTTGTCCATATAAGAACTGGGTACAGCAAATTTATTATATAGTTGAGTAGAAAAAAGAAGACATGACTGAGTTGGGAAGATATTACACAAGCATTTACAAAAGAAGTACAGATTCATGGTCAATAAAAATGATTAGGAACATAAAATTATAGGTAAAGATACTGAAAATGATAGAGCAAAAATGTTATGGAACATATCATGCCAGATGTTGCCGCTATTGAAAAAACCATGTTTGGTGCGCTGATGTAGCTATTCCAAGCGACAATAATGTTAAAGAAAAGGAATTGGAAAATATTACAAATATTGACATCTATAAATAGGTACTGTAAAAATGGAATCACTATGTATGTTCACCACCTGATGACAAAGAAACTAACCAGGTGAGGAAGCAGTAATAGAAAGTTAGGAAACAGTTCATATGACTCTGTGAAGCAGGGGAGTAAAGAAAATGTTTAGAGCCAAAAATGTTTGGTTTTGCCTACAACAAAAGGAGTCCCTGAGGATTTTACTCCACTAGTCATTGCCAACTGATGATCAACTCTGTTTCAAGGCCATTGAGCCAGCACTGTCTGAAGACATTTCCATGGTCATGTGGCCAGCATGACATCACAATGCAGTTACCTTCCTACTGAAGTGGTACCCATTTATCTACTTGCATTTACATGCTAGGTTGGCAGGAGCTGGGCGAGAATGGGAAGTTCACCCCATTGCATGACACTCACATCTCAAACCAGGATTGCCAGCTTTTCAGCCAATAAGCCCAGTGTCTTAACCACTGAACCACCATGCCATCCTTTTTACTACAATGTATATATACACAAATCAGGGCATACAGTATTTAATACTATTTCCATTCCTATAGAACTGTGGCTATATCTGCTTTGCTGCTATAGATGTGAGCATCTTGTTTGCTTATGAATGTAAAATTTTGGGAAAACATTATTCCTTTGTTCAGATATTATTATTAGTGATACATTTTAAAATGTTCA
Organism: Pseudoxyrhopus heterurus; assembly: GCA_032468235.1. NCBI lineage: Eukaryota > Metazoa > Chordata > Lepidosauria > Squamata > Pseudoxyrhopus > Pseudoxyrhopus heterurus. Next base: position 292,808 of record JANHJO010007316.1, on the reverse strand, counting down.
GTTAACTGAGTTTCATGTTTAATGAATAAAGTATATAATAAATCTGAGGAAACAGTGGACCACCTAGTTATCTGCTTCAAGAAGATCGTACAGAATGACTACAAGAAACAACAGCATGACGAAGTAGCAACAATGATGCTTTGGAATGTCTGCAAGAAATATTATTTGTCTGCAAGAACAGCTGAGACCACAAAATAGACAAAGTAAGAGAAAATAAAGAAGCTAAAGTGCTCCAAGATTTTAGAATTCAAGTAAACACCTGCCATACAACACCCCAAATTTAAAAATTGTAGATAAAAAAACATCCCTGTATAGTGGAGATGGCAGTACATGTAGACAGCAGGATAAAAGAGAAAGAACTGAAGAAAAATCACAAAATAGAAAGACCTGCAAATAGAAGTGGAATGACTGTGACAAAAGAAAGAAAAGATATTACTAATAGGCACCTCGGCCAGGGGTGGGTTTCTACTGGTCTAACCACCGGTTTGCTTTGCGCCTGCTTCGTGCGTGTGTGTGCCAAATGTGCGCTGTGCACATATGTTTCAATCACCTTTCACTGAAGCCGCTGGGCCGAAAAACAGCTGAGGCACGGCATTCCGCTCTGCTGTGCCGATCAGCTGTGCTTCAAAAGTGAAGAAATATAGGTCAGAATAGCGCAGGGGCAGGTGGGCGGGCCAAAATAAAAAAATGAAAGAATTGGTTTGCCCGAACCGGTTCATCCCAACAACTGGTTCACCTGAACTGGGGCAAAGCAGTAGAAACCCATCCCTGCCTCAGGTGCAATCCTAACACAGCTGAAGCATTGACACTGAAAAACCCCTCCTCAGTCAAATGCAAAAGGCAACATTATCAGAACAGCTTACATTTTGTGACAATACTTTTAACATCAAATAACAATATCTTCCTATCCCAGATCCTTGGGAAGGACTTGATAGGTGGATAAAAACCAGTCTAAGCATCTGTCTGTCTGTGTAATGAGTTATAATTAAAAATGTTTAAAGATTTTTGTGTAAGTACTTACATTTGGATTTTATTGATTCAGAAAGCAAACAGGCTTTTTCCAATAATATGAGATGGAATCAAAAATAACAGTGCCTGGCAAGATATTTTTGAATTATTTAAAATTTTACAAAAATAAAAAAAAACAATAAGCAAATTAAGAATGTTTAGAAAGACTTGTTATTTTTGTTTTATATAAAGCAAATATTTTAATTACAATGGAACCTCGGTTCACGACCACAATTCATTCCATAACTTTGGTTGTGAACCGAGTTGGTTGTGATTTGTGAACTGAAACAAATTTTCCCATTGGGTTGTATGGAAATACAATTGATCTGTTCCAGACCCCTATGAACTCTATTGTTTTTTTAAGATTTTGAAGCACACAAATACAGTACTGTAGTTAAATATGCCACAGAAATCATAGTGTAACAGTAAAATCCTTTAATACAAACACTGAGAAAACCATGAACAACAGAGAAAACTGTTCAGTCGGTTGACTCTGAGCGAGAGAGAGGTTGCTGTTTTGTGGCAGAGTCTGCCTCCGTGATGGAAGGACGCTCTCCTTCGGGTGTTTTCTCTCTTGAGATTTCTTCATCCTCAGGAAGTTTGGTTGTGAACTGATGATTTGTTCTTGAACTGAGTCGAACATTTAGTTGATTTTTTGATTGTGAACCAATTTGGTTGTGAACAGAAATGTTTGTGAACCGAGGTTCCACTGTACATATTCCACACACACACACACACACACACACACACACACACACACACACACACACCTTACATAAGTTAAACTACATATTCCATATCTCCCCCACATCCCCAAAGGAACTTTTGAACAAGTGAAAGTTCTTCTGACATCTACGTGTTTCCATGCATCTGTTCAATTTTAACAGGAGTCCATTTATCAAAATTGATTCTGTATTTTACTTGGGGGGAGAATAACATAAAATTAAATGATAATGGTTGCAAATACATGGAAGATATGTTCAGCTCAGCACTCTTGAGTTTCCTTGAAAATGTTGCTTTGGGGAATGCATGAAATGTTAACTATGGCAATATATCTTAGAGTTTTACAATTATTAAGTGATTCATGGATCAAAAATTAGCATAAATAAGTTAGAAGGCATCCCATATAGAGTCACAAGAAATGATGGTACTGCTTTACACTGCACTAGTGAGGCTACAGTTGGAATACTTCCTCCAGTTTTGGTCACCATGATACAAAACGATGCTGAGCCCCAATAAAGTGTCCAGAGAAGAGCAGCAAAGATGATAAGGGGTCTGTAAACTAAACCATACTTTGAATGGTTAAGGGAACTAGGTATGCCTAACCTATGAAAAAGATGGATTAGGGGTGCCATGATAACTGTATTCCAGTACTGGAGAGGTATCAATCACAGAGAAGAGGGGGTCAACTTATTCTCTAAGCACTTGAGGGAATGGGTTAAAGCTAGTTAAAGAGAGATCCAACCTGGAACTAAGAAGAAATTTCCTGACAATGAGAAGAAATTAATCCATGGAACAGCTTGCCTCCTATAGTTGTGGATGTTCCATGATTCTAACAACCATGTTGTTACTGTTTAAATCGCTATGGTCACTTTGCCATGAGTTATTTTTATTCCTCCAGGACCAGCTTTAGATTGCTGTGTTCTCATGCCCTGATTTATTTCTAGGTCAGCCATGATCTGAAATCATACAAGGGAAGAGCGCACACAATATTTCCATTTACAACAGTGAAGCTCCACAGAGGTTGCAGACAATTTATTTTTCTATAGGCAGGAAGACTAACCTCACAATGCTTCCCAGCTCGCAGGCTTCAGCTGATGTAGAATTTTGTTCATAAGTCTCCAAAGAAGGAAGGTGAGTTGATGGCTCAACATCTCCTCCTACACAACAACTGTTCAGGTTTCCCTCACCACCACTCCCCTGCATGTGAGCAAACTATTCACCCTATCATTCTAATCCCACTTTGGTTGAGACAGACCTGGGCTGTTTTGATTCTCTTATAATCCTTCCCTCTTTTTAATTTTGTTTCCTTTATTGTCAAAGCAACTGTTTGCGTAGGTAGGAGAATACATGTGCTAGCAGTTTCTTTTTCCCCATTTTGTGGAATTGAAGAGATTCTTATTCCCCTAAGAACTTTCAGCATCCTCTTTGTGGTCCCAACGTTTTATACAACTTCTGCAATCCTATTACCATTGAAGAACATCAAGCAATCTGTTAGTACCCTGCAATGGGTTACACCATGCTTGCAAACTACAGCTTTCAGGATAAGAATTTAAATCAAGAAAGTTGCATATAAATGTATTAATATCCTTTTCTAGAGTCATGATCACCTTCATTGTTTTTAATCAAAGAAAATATCATCATGGCATCAAGGAACAGATTTAAAACATATTTTGAGTAGGTGGCAGAACATATTAGACATTGTTTAGTGCAGCATTTCAAGGGGACGTGGTGGCTCAGTGGCTAAGATGCTGAGCTTGTTGATCAGAAAGATCGGCAGTTAAGCGGTTCGAATCCCTAGCGCCACGTAACGGAGTGATTCCCGTTACTTGTCCCAGCTTCTGCCAACCTAGCAGTTCGAAAGCATGTAAAAAATGCAAGTAGAAAAATAGGGATCACCTTTTGGTGGGAAGGTAACAGCGTTCCGTGCGCCTTTAGCGTTTAGTCATGCTGGCCACATGACCACAGAGACGTTTTCGGACAGCGCTGGCTCTTCGGCTTTGAAATGGAGATGAGCATCGCCCCCTAGAGTCGGGAACGATTAGCACGTATGTGCAAGGGGAACCTTTACCTTTTGCTTAGCAGCAGAGCTGTCAGTCCCAATTGGGGTCCTTAAAAGTCAGGACTGCCTCTGTTTATACCGGGGAACTGAATTCTGGAATTGACAATACAAAGGTGGATTGTCAGATACATCCCTGAGATAACAGAACCGTATCTGAGAGGGAAGGAAGGCATTTCAGAAGGACTTTTTACCCTGCAAAGGCAAGGAAGGGACATTGAATGAACTACCAGTGAAGATAAGACAGGCAGGGCTAACTCCTCGAGAACCAATGAAAAATATATAATGAAAAATACAAAATACTCAAAGCTTCTGGATTTTTTTAAAAAATGGCCCTAATCTGCCAAGGCCTTCCTCTGCTTTTACAAGACCATTGGATTGGAAGTGAAGTCAGGGAAGACGGGTGACATTTCCCCTATTCCTTCTCTACACAACTCATTACGTACAGCTTTACGTACAGTATGTTGTGACTCTGGGTTCACGCAGCACAAGTACAAACGAGGGATTTTATGGGAGACTTTGTATAAAAACCACAGTCCCCAAAGTATTAGCCTTTATTTTAATGCAGAGGTGTGTTTTTTCCCCCCAGACAAATTTCTAACCATTTCAGTTGTGAAGATTAGCAAGAAAACACGTTGCTTTGATTAAAAAAAAATCACCGAAAGAGCAGAAAAGAAAGATCTTAATTATGGATAAGGCTTAAAAGTTTGATTTGGGGACCTCCCAGTTAGATAAATTGGACTAAATTACTCCTCCTTTGTTTTTTTAGCAAAGAAATAGCATTTTCAGAGCTGCTTTAGTTAGCTTTTGTGGCCCAGTAGAGCACAGTCTTCATGCCATTTGGAGGAGGAGGAGGAGATGCTATTTTGAAAACTTGCATCTTGGAAACAAAAGTAGCAAATCGCATGCACATTTATACCATAGGCAGAATTTGGGGAGTGGTACTTGCTTGCAAGGCGAGGAAGGAATATGAATATTGCAGAATCCTTATTTAAAAATAAAACCCTTACAGGTGTGATACTCAGCTGGAGATTCTGCTGTAGTGGAGCATAGCCAAAATCTCCCACCCTTCTCGCTATTATTATAGGTTTTTCCAGTTCTCTCCTTGCTCTTCTAAGGCTGTCACATTGCCCAGCGATCGCTTTAAATCCATAACGTATCCCTTTTTTGCTGTTTCTAAGCAACCATCTCCTAAGAGACTGCAGAACTTGGGGATGGTAAGCCAATGGAGGGGAAGGAGGTGAGAAACGATTGACCAGGGGTGAGAGAAAGGATATCGAACCTTCCGCTTGTAAACACAATTACATCGGATGCTGGGAATCAATCAAATGTCTTTATTAACAGAGATTCTGTAACCATGTCACTTGCAAACAGAGATAAAGAGTATAGAGTCCAACATCCAAAGAGGAGGGGGGGTAAAAAGGGGAATGGATGGGAAGTTCGTATGACAACATGAGATTTGGCACGGATTGGAGATGACGGGAGGCCTTAAAAATACGAAATAATGCGATTTTTTTTTTCCTGTATTGAAGCCTCCCCAATGCCTGATCCCTGAAACGCACCATTAAACCAGCCGACCAATCCTGGCCGATGCAACTTAGAAATGATCTACTTCTTAATCAGAACGAGATGTGGTGTCAAAAGTCGCAATTGTCTCATTGTCCATTTGTTAAATTAAAGGAGCTCTTTCTGTAAATTGTTCTCCCCTGTTTATATCGAACTATCTGCATGTAATAAACCAGCACCTCAAAAGGAACGGTATTGGTCTTTCTTCTATGCCAATTTACTACCTGCAGGGTCATTCATAGAAAAAAAAATATTCAAAAGTATCCTGCATTCACTTTCAGACGGAAATAAGGTAAGATTCTGCCACCATTTCTAATGGCGTCATATAGAACGTCTCCAAGAATCAATTTGCATGTCCCAAAAGTGGTGGATTACAGACCATTGTTTGATTACAGACCGTAGATGTGGGTTGCAATTTTGAGTATTTTTCCCAAATCCTCCCTGAAAAACCACCGTAGTTGGTAGCAATAGCTGGAATAGCTCGTTCCTTCTCTTGGCTTACTACAGGGAATCCTCAAGTTATGACTGTAATGGACCCTACTCATCATGGCCATAAAGCAGATCAATCACACGACCAATCCAATTTTATGAACTTTTTTTTTTGTAAGCCGTAAGTTGAGGACTCTCTGTATTAGGATGTTCTGTGGATCACATTTTTTAAAAAAAGCCAGCCTGAGGTAGGTTAGGGCGGGGGTCGGCAACTTTAAACACCCAAAGAGCCATTTGGACCCATTTCTCACAGAAAAAAGAACACCGGGAGCCACAAAACCCTTTTGACATCTAAAATGAAGATAACACTGCATTTATAATTTTTCACCTTTATGCTATGTATAAGAAGCATACTGGTAAACCAGTCTTGTCAACAGTGAAAGCAAATGAATCTGCCCATGTACCATTAAAAGTTCTGTTTTCTTCTGAAACTTTTCTTGGATTTATCCCTGGTTGGCCTACTGGGGGTCAAAAAGCTCAATAAATCACGTGACATTGGGTGTTGCACATTGGGGGTTGTGATGCATATTTTGAGGGACAGGGAGCCACAGCAGAGGAATGAAAGAGCCACATGGGGCTCCAGAGCCACAGGTTGCTGACCCCTGGGTTAGGGTGATAGATGATCAGACAAGTAAGTGTGGTAGCCAAATAAGGGTCTAAACTTTGTCTAAATCCGGTGGTCTAATGTGCTACCTTGGTGCTCCTTGGTTAATATTTAAAGCCAGGGAACCAAAAATATATTATTCCCACTTCTTTTGATCTGTAAGAGTGTAGTCCATTCTATTGTCTCACCACCACATTCAGATGAGACTTTTTTATTTAGCACTAGCTGATAACCCGGCTTTGCCCGGGTATTTATGCCTTGCTGCGCCATGGTGGAAGCAGGGAATCCTGGAGCCTACAATTCCCAGTGTTGATTGCCTGATTTGCATGCCTTGCCTCTATTGGCTGGAGAGCCTCCAATTTGCATGCATTGTCTGCATTGTCTGTTGCTGCCTGGGCAGATCCAGAGGCCTCCGCACATGCTCAGAGGTTTGTGGCTGCAGAGGAGTGGGGTGTCCTCTTCGGCACCAATTTTGGGGGTGAAAGAAGCCCCAACATCGTTCGTGACCCCCCACAAGGAACCACTCCGGAGTGTAAAGAACGTGTATGTAAAGTTTGGGCGTGATTGGTGCAGGGGTGGAGGAGCCTATTCGGAACATACCCACAAACATGCACACCCACGCTCTGTTTTATAGATATAGATATGATGATGCTATAAAAGCATCTTCTCTGGAACCCTTCTCTGGATTTTCTCCTAGGTTGGACCTTACCTGGTCCTGGAATTGGACCCCTCCCCCGTTGATGGACACTTGGTTCTTCCGCGCCATCTTTCCTCCTCCTGTTCCTTTTCATCTCCTCACCCCTTCTGTCTTCTCAATCGGCTAGATCTTGCGAGGTTTTCCGACACTATTGTGCTGGCTGCTATCAAAAGTATTGATACTATCAAAGAATTGTCTAGTAGTTCTTATTCTGCCCATTTACCTATCTTTCTTTCTTTCATGGCTGGAAGTTTACTGTAATACTGTAACTGCCTAATTGACCCTGGATATCAAGCCAGTAGCAAAAGAGTTGGCTGGCTGAGTAGAAGTCACCGAAAGGCAACAAAACCCACTAAGCTCCTCTGGTTAAGAAAATGTTAAAGGTAATGTAAAAAACGTGGACTGCAGAGCTTGGAGCCAGATGGGAAGAAATCAAACTTAAGTACAGAGTTTAAAAAAAACACAACATTCACAGTTTTCTCCAAGGAAGAAATATTAGAACGGTGGTGTGAAATGAAAGGTATAAAAAGAACGATGCTTAAGCCCTGCAAAATAGAACTTAATAATAAAATAGAACTTAATAATAACAAAAAAAAAACCAGGCTGCAGATTATACCTTGCATGCTCACCGAATGCAACATCGCTAAACAGCGTATGAAAATATAGGCCTTCCTAATTACCGATGGTGATTTGTTTCCCTTGGCTTGAAAGCAACGGTTCCTTTCTCGCCTCAGATAAAACGCCGATCAGGCTCTCCAAATACTGGGTGCCTCTAGCTATTGCAAAAATGGAGAAAGGGAAGCAGCTGATGGAAAGGATGATAGGGGGGCAGAGAGACAGGGCTTTAACCAAGACTGCGCTGGCGCCCCGGTCCATACAAGGGCGGCACTAGGCATGCAAACACAGCGGGAGGAAGATGGTTATTTCTTGGTCACAGAAGCCGGAGCCTACTCCTCAGGAAGGAAGGAAGCAAGCAACGTATTCTGGGAAAGGAACGGACGGAAGGACAAGCAATTTTGCTAGGGGCCTTAGCTTATGGAGCACGTCTGAATGGCGTCACCTGGAAGTCATTTTGCTGAGTCGGTACGGCTATCCAGGCCAACAACGGCCAAGGACGATGGGAGTGGGTGGAGAGTGGGTGGCGAAGGGTTGCCAAGCATTCCGAGTGTCGTCGGCAAGGGCGAAGACAGGGGAGAAGGAGGGGAGGCGGTTGCCAGGGACCATCCCCGGGAGGTGGCTGTTGCCACAGGGCGGTTGTGACCAGTTGTCAGGGCGCAGGAGTAGGCCGAAGAGAGGCGGTTGGTCGCTAGGGGTCCCAGTCGTTGTCATGGTGCTGAGCGGCAATGATGATGACCACGGTAAGGATGGTGCACAGGACCATGGCGGCGATGCCCACCGCCAGGCTGATGAAGGAGAAGTTGCGGGCCTCCCGGGAGGCGATTTCAGCCGATACGATGTCGCCGCGGGCAACTGCAGTCCGCACCTGACGGAGAGAACAAAAAGTGTGGGCACAGGAGAACACAGGTGTTGCAGCTGCAAAGCACGTTGGGCCCATGGCACAATATACGCCTCCCCGTTCAGTGTTATCTTCACACGCTCTTTAACAAATGGAAAAAGCCAAAGTGTTAGAGATGAAGAATCATTTATAGACTGCAGAGAAGGGGATATGCTCTTCTGTGCCTTCCTCTGAAGTGTCAGTCCCCCCGTTCTTACTTACAGAAATTCATTTTTATCTGTTTTATTTTATTTATTACTAGATAATAACACGGCATTGCCCGGGTATTTATTTATCCCAATCCTGTATTAGACAGGAATGGCGATGTGAAGTGGCAACATAAGCACAGAATGGGCTGTCCTCCCTCCTTCCATTAACACCTCCGCAATTCCTGAAGTGGCGATGGCAAGAGCAACTTCTCCGTGAGCCCTGATTTCGGTGACAATTAAATTAGTTAACAATGTTTTGCCCCCAGAAGCGTCAAGAAATGTCTCCGTGTGATGCCCGTTGTGTTGGTCTCGTAGTGGTACAGGCAGGCCCCGTTACGAACGCCCCCTTGTGGAGTACTGTG
>JANHJO010007316.1:266831-283499 GCA_032468235.1 Pseudoxyrhopus heterurus | reverse complement strand
AGGTGTTTTCTCTCTTGAGATTTCTTCATCCTCAGGAAGTTTGGTTGTGAACCGAGGATTTGGTTGCGAACTGAGTCGAACATTTAGCTGATTTTTTGGTTGTGAACTGATTTGGTTGGAAACCGAAGTGGTTGTGAACTGAGGTTCCACTGTATTGTGAACAGACAAGCAAGTTGACATTTTTATCCTGCATAAAGAGTATATCATTTCTCGGTTCACAGGAACAGCTGCTGGCAAGATTAATTAAAAGAAAAGCCATTCTATCCCCATCGGCAGCAGTTTCTAAAACTTGCTTCTACTTCCTGTAGTCTTGCAAACTTCAGAATCTATTTTCAAGACAGAACTCTGTTTTTGCAATTTGCTTCAGGATTTAAGCTGACAAGTTTTGTTTGTCTTCAAGTATAAGAATATTTTTTTTATTTCATCCAATGAAGCAAATTCTGATGAAGCAAAAACCTTACTGAGTACAGCAGGTGATCAGGTACCTAAAAATTATATTCCAGGATATATTTTATTTTTTTCTGCAACATCCGTTTAACTTTAAAAATGAATTTGCATGCAATGAACTGTATTAGTTATTAATCATCTTGATTTGAAAGAATCCCCTTAATTTATGTTCCTCTGATCTGACACTTCACCATCACTGTTTTTAGCATGGCGAATAACATTGTTACGTCTAAGGTTCTCCCTCACAGCTGCTTTAACACTCCAATCCTCCAGTCAGTACGAAACTATGTTAACATAAATTGCATTGTCCCGATGGCTGAATTGTAATCTGGTACACTAATGGGGCTGGTATTGGCTCAGGACAAGCAAGGGAGGGGATTTCTGAATTCCCTGGTTGTTTATCCTCCCATCAGCATGAAAAACAATCACCAATTGCTCTCCCAAATGTCACCGGGTGGGGTAGCTTGAATTTGTGCAGACATTTGGGATAGGGGCGGTTAGGTTGGTGACTTTTCAAGTAGTCTGAACGTTTTAGGTTCTGTGCTGGAGATTTGTCCCTTGGGCTATTTCAGAATATAGATAAATACTTTAAGTGCTCTTCTGAAAGACTGCTAGATCCTCCTCTATTCCATGGGAAGTAGTAGCCTTCGGGATATGCAAAATGATGTAGAACAGAGGTCTCCAAACTTGGCAACTTTAAGGCTTTTGGACTTCCACAGTCCACAAGTCTTAAAGTTGCCAAGTTTGGGGACCCCTGATGTAGAATTTAGACCACTTGTGGAATTTTTGCTGAAAAAAGAAAAAAAACGAACCAATGATTTATGGATTTGGTAATTAGACAGGGTAGATCAGGGGTGTCAAACTGGGGGCCCGTGGCCCCGATACATCACATGCAGGCCATGCCCACCCCAGCTCCACGAAGGGAAGGGAAATAATGTCATGAAATGTCACGTGACAGCAATGTGACACCGCAGGTTTGACACCCCTGGGGTAGATGATGGAAAGAAGTAAATTATAATGTAACCTTAAGTGTGTGTGTATATAAATATACTTCTAACTGCTGTTAAGAAGATTGGAAGCTACTTTATTGCTATTGATTACTATGTATTACTTTTTTCCCTTTTCCCTTTTTTCTTTCTCTTCTATTTCTTTTTCTTTATTTCGTTTTCAACTTTCTCATTACTTTTCCCTTTTTTTCTTATCTTCAGTTCAAATTTTGTTTTGTTTTTATTCTGTTGAAAACATTATTTCAAAAACCCCAAAACAGTGTAGAATTAGACAAAGTACTCTCAGAGAGGTAATAAAAACTGTAAAGAGTATGGTCATGAAAAAAATCCTTGTTGACAGAAGCAACCGAAACCTAGAATGTGCTTAAATGGGACAGGTCATAGAAGTTAGTTCTCTTTTCCAATTTAAATCAATTTCCTAGGCAGAACAAACCTAGCTGTCTGAAGAAAAAAAAAGCTGCCAATTAAATTACAAATCTAACATGATTTCAAAAGTGTGCTAAAACCTTTGTTTAAAAAACAGATCTAATATGAGTTGGAAGAATGCTACATTCCTGCATATAAGAAGCCACATAATGCCTTATGAAGTGCTGATCAGGCATTATTTGAGTAGATGCAGGGGTGGGCTGCTACAGGTTTGCACTGGTTCGGGAGATCCTCTAGCTAAGAGTCTGCCCAGTTAGGCGAACCTGTAAATCCCAGCCCTGCCCCTGCCCCTGCCCCACCTCACCCTGCCCCATGACTTTTTTTCCCTTCGCTAAACTGGGTGTGGGCAGGCCGCGAGTTTGACAGTCCTGGTTTAGGGTACAGATATTTTATTTATTGTTCCTGACACAGAATTATGGATTATTGATTAATTGTTGTATGTATGCTAAATCTCATTTTATAGAATAGGATATGTATACTCTTTAGAGTTAGTTATATGGGAGCAACCTAAAAGCCCAGCAAAATAATGAAATAAACCTATGAACTTTGAATTTATAGCAGGGGTCCCCAACGCCTGGTCTGTGGCATGTCAGAAACCAGGCGGCACAAACAAGCCAAGCCCCATCCGTGGGATGCAGGCAGCACACGAAACTACGCCACTTCCGGTCCACAGAAAAAAACTCTCTCCACGGAACCAGTCCCTGGTGCCCAAAAGGTTGGAGGCTGCTGGTTTATAGTATTGGCCAGTGTGAGCAAATAGTTTTGGACAAGAGATGCTTGTCAAGTTGTATAGCTTTATAAGCATCCAGGAATATGCTGGAGAAAATGGACCTTTGCTTTGGTCCAGCAAGAGAGGGAGGCTTTAGAAAGGCAAGAAGATCTCCAAACGAATGCGCTCTTACATGATGCAGAAGCACAACATGTTTCATTGGCCTGAGACCAAGCTATTATTTTAGAAAGGACTTTGAGGCATTGTGTACTCCCCACTGTTTGTTCAAAAGGCATTCCCAGGGGATTTGTGCTCTCTTGTTTCATGAGCCTCCACATTGTTGATGCTGACTGACGTTGAAGCACAGCAGCTGGTCATGTCCATCAGTACAGCCAAGTCAGAGGATTCCTGCTTATACTTAGAATCCACGAGTCAGTATTCTGAGCAGCACTTTTCAACAAACCATGCTTTAAAACTAAGCAACCTAGAAGAAAAATGCCTATCTTTGGCTAAAGGGGACAAATACTCTCCCTCAACCATCTCCGGATAAATCATGAAAGATTGGCTAAACATTCCTCTTATACAGATCTTCACCCTGGCTGCCTTCAGCTTGACAGAGAAGCTCCCTAAAGGTAGGTATAAATAACGGGTCATCTCTTTGCTTTGCCACTGGTTATATATTTTGATCTTGAACCTGCCCAGGCTGTCGGATGAATATATAAGCTAAGGATTTGTATAAATGAGCTCGTTTTGCCTGTGAGTGCATCTGTAATTGTCTTTGGAGAATCACCATGGAAGAACTGAGCAACTCTTGTTTGTATATATCACGATGACTGGTGCTCTGATGAATTTCCCTGTGTAGGTTTTTTTGTTTATAGTATGTATCAAAAACAGTTTTCCAAATATAAATAGTCAGCAATGTTGAATGTTTACTTGGGAATAAATCCACTTAACACAGTTGGGGCTTTTAAGTAAATGTGCATAGATACAGAGATACTGGAGGAATTTGAGTGAGGCAGATGCTTGTTGGAAGTGACATAATATATATCTTCTTGATTAATGTTCAGATTAGAATTTTGAGGATAGCTCTCTTCATTGTTGCTTGCAAGGAAGGCCCATTAGGGTCATGTTGCTGACAACCAGGTGAGTTCACAGCAAGCTCCTCGACAGATCAACTAAACCCAAAGTCTTGCTGAAATTTACTCTCAAATAAATTGGTATCCAGTTTGCAGTTGTAATTATTAGTTGGCTTTGCCATTTCTTAAAAACTTTGCTGCTTTTTTCAACACTCGACCTATATCATAAATTGTATTTGGCCAATGTTCAGAAATGTTTGCTGTAAGAAAAAAACAAACAAATCCATACTGAAATTCCTTTTATGTTTTTTTTAAAAAAGAACTTAAATACAGAATACAATAAAACATATTTGCAGGAGAAAATGACACTGACCCAGAAATATATGCCTCTTCTCTATTACAGATAGGTACTCAGATGGAAAAAAACTCATTCCCATTGTCTTTACATAGATTTAATAGTACAAAGATTGATTACAACAATGGCAACAATTAAAAGAGGAATTCTATCTTATTTCAATATTTGTTTGTAAGAGATTTAAGGAGGCTGAAATATATGTGATGAACACAGTGCTAAATTCTTTGTTTGCTCTGCCTTCTATCAAACTGCTTTCTCTCTCATCAAAGAGAAATTTAGGAATTTTATACATATCTTTGCTTTGTAGTTTGAAACTTGAAATTTTCACTAACTGTGGACCAGAAAGGATCTTCAAATTAGACCAGAGTGTCTTTCACTACTCGGAGCTGCAGTCTCAGCATTTTTGAAGAGTACTTACAAAGGAAGAGTGATACGAGAATAGTAGCATTTTGCAATATTATGAATTTTGGGGGATTCTCTTCTCTACTCATAACATGCCCATTGGCATGTGTCAGAAAGAATGCCAAATGTCAGGGACAGCTGTCAATATCTTTTAAAGAATTGGGTTTTTTTCCTTTTGGTGATTGTGTGTAGTATGTCATTTCCCGCCAAGAACAAAACAATGTATAAATTCTTTATCCAGCAAACACAATTATGTGGTACGAAAATATTTTCATGTATTTTCAAGGCCATGCTGGCCCACCCACCTAACCAGAGTTACATTTATCTCTGCTAATGTAACACGTAATATATACAGAGCTTCTAGTGATAAAGAAATTAGGTATGTGCATTAGAATTAAAGTTCCCTGCTTATATAAATATTGAAGAAAATTAAAAGGCTTTTCTTGTATCCTTTCAAACAGTTTGTGCTAAGGGAGGTGAATCATTACGTTGCTCGGGCGCTATCAAGCTCTTTGGCTGTGTCAGACTATATAGATAGCCTCCCCTTGGATCTAGGGTTGGCCATCATAACATAGCTAACTATGATTTTTGTCATCTGCCATGAAGCTAAATTACACTGAAGTGTGATTCAATGATTCATCCTGGCCTCAATCTTTGCTGTTAGAAAAAATGGTGTTCCTGACCAGCAATCCTTTGTCCAGAATTTTATTGACTTAAAAAATAATTTGTATCCTGCCTTCCAATCCATGAAGGGTCAAAGTGGCTCTAATTTTTTTTTTAAATAACACAGATAGTCACAACCTTTAAAATAGGATGTCAAACCATTGCAGAAACTAAATCAAATTGAAATGGCGTAGCTACAAGGAGGGTCTGGATTCCTTTTCAAGAACAGAAAGTCACTTTCTTATGCTGCTTTTGTGGTCTTTTTTGTCACAGGTCCAATCATCACTACCCCTCTTGAAACTGTGGATGCACTGGTTGAAGAGGCAGCCACCTTTGTGTGTGTTGTAAAATCTTTTCCCCAGGCAGAAATTACCTGGACACGTAATAACATTCCTATCAGGTATGAATTGAATGTGCAAAAGACCACAGAGTGTGGTACTCTGAGAAAATACCTCTATTGGTCTCTACCCATAATATTACACCCCCTCTTAATTCTATTCACCAGTGCAGCATTCTATAAAGTCAATTCATGCATTATTTTTTATAGGTGCATGATAAATATAAAATGTATAATGGTATTGGGAATGACATTGGGAAGACAGGAGGAAAAGCTGCAGAGTAGACAATAGTCAGATAAGAGGCTTAGTTTGTAGAAGTAATGTGGGCGTGGCAAACATCTCAGAAGGGCCCCACCTTTTGAAACCAGTTATTTGGACTGTAAAGGCCAAGGGTGTGTGTGTGTGTGTAGAAATGTATGTTCAGACTTGCACTTTTAAATAAACTCTTCCTTGATGCATCTTAATATGTCCTCAGATTTTTTGATACCAGGTATGCCATACGAGAAAATGGGCAACTCCTAACTATTCTGAGTGTGGAAGACAGTGATGATGGGATATATTGTTGTACTGCAAACAATGGTGTAGGAATAGAAGCAGAAAGCTGTGGGGCATTACAAGTGAAAATGAGTAAGTATACCTATCTTTTTATTGAATTAAAGGTCACTGAAAGTTCAAGTGAGCTAGAAGACAAGGCAACATTTTACTTGAGTATTAGTATTTTTATTTTGTATGAATTTAAATTTAAGCACAGTACAAGCAAAGGAATAAATTATCAATACGTATAACCTAATATCAACAGTAAAATGATACTGTCATGGATGTGTCCCTGGACCCCTCTCCAGACACGAGTTCAGAAGAGGAGGATAAGTTTGAGTTGGCAGAGGAAAGCGCAGAATTGGATGATGGCCCGGATCAGGGCTCAGAGAGTGCTAGCCTGACTGAGCAGCCTCAGCTGGGGCGATTGGATGAACGTCAGGCTGAGGTTGAGTGAGGCGAACCATAGGTGCAGCAAGTTGGTCAGGAGGCTCCAGGCAAGGATCAGGAGCAACTGCCACCCATTAACAATGAGGAGGAGGTAGGACATGATCCAGGGACATGTAGAGCAGATAGGAGGTAGGCAGAATGCTAGTCGGTTAGACTACTCGTGATGAGGCAACCTCACCCCTCATGAAGGGTCACACTAGTGTTACCTACTTAATCCTGCCCTGAGGACTTGAACATTGCTGGAGCAATGTGCCCAGTTCTTTACCTTGTGTCCTTGTGCTGTGTATCCTGACCTGTTTGACTCATGGATTGTTTCCTGGATTTTGTGTGTGCCCATTGCACTCAGTTTTCCCAGAGATTCTTGTGCTGTGATTGGAAACTTTACCTGAGCAACATGAGTGCTTTCTGACGACTTGTTTGGTGGGTCTGAATAAACACCTTTAGAACTCTCGCTATGCGTGCATGTATGTGTGTGTGAGGGGAGCAGGGCAGCACAGATACAGCTCATCTTCAATTTACAATAGTTTGTGTAGTGATGGTTCAAAGTTATAACGGCACTGAAAAAAGTGACTATTTCACACATATGACCATTGCAACATCCCCATGATCATGTGATCAAAATTCAGACACTTGGTAACTGACTCATAATTATGATGGTTACAATGTCCCAGAGTCATGTGATCATGTTTTGTAACCTTCTGACAAGCAAAGCCAACTGGGAAGCCAGATTCACTTAACAACTATATTACTAACTTAACAACTGCAGTGATTCATTTAACAACTGCGGCAAGGAAGGTCACAAAATGGAGCAAAATTCACTTTACAAATGTCTTGCTTAACAACCAAACTTTTGGGCTCAATTGAGGTCGTAAGTCATGGACTACCTATAATAGGAATTACATGTTGGAAAAAAAAGCCAATTTATAGATACATAATCTCTTGATAATCACTTGTGTTGAACTACATTTTCCATGACTTGCATTCAAATGGCCATTTTAAATGAGATTTATATGTTCTAATGCAAAATATCTGGAAAATACTTATATGAAATATATCCTTTGAGGCATATATAAATTAGATCATGAACATAAATTATTGCCTCTATGTATACTTCTACTTGTATTCATTGTCATTTATTGAAATTATAACCTATCATCTTATAATAGAATTTAACTCCTGCCTTTTTTATTTGTGCTTAAAATCTATTGAGTCTGATTGTCTGATTACTTTTAGAGTAAACTGTACATTTTTTCACATAACTTCTAAATTGCCTTCATAAATTGGCTACATTTCTGGTACTCAGGGCACCTCTAACCTATAAATAAACTACATAATGTTTAATTTATGTTTTGGGGAAAAGGACACTTAGTGGTTCAGAAACTTAAAAATGGAAAATGTACTTTCTTCAAAACCTTTGGAAACTAAATAGTAAGGTTTATTATTTGTCCTCTTGCTTGATATTTATCAATGCTGTTGGGTTGGTTGTAGAACACTTAATTTAAAAATGAACATAGGATAAATTTAAATCCCCTCTCCCTCCAACTTCTGATTTGTTTTCAAGTATTCGGCCAAAATAATGGATAATCTTGTAATGTTAAATGTTAACATTTCTGTTACATGTCGGTAACTATTTGCTTCTGTTAGTGTAAACCGAACAGAAACATTAATTCACTGACCTTCTGAAGCTTGAATAAATGGAAATATATAAACAGAAAAAGCCTGTTTCTATCTCCAAGTCTTTTTCTTCTTTTTCTGCTAAAATAAATAAGACATGTTTTGATATTCAAAAAAAATTCCAGATGGTTCTTTGGAAATGATTAAATGGACTGAAGGAAAAGATGTAATCAGATATGTTAAATATCATAATGTATGCATGTGGAGAATATCCATTCTTTCTTGATTTTTGTGTTATTGTTGCATCAACTTGTAGTTGTCATGTGTACCACTATATTCTTCACACCACAATTGTCTGTCTATCACCAATTCCTTATCATCATACTGTCTAATTTTCTCTCATTTACAGTGTAGCATCTATTAGCATGGCACCCAATGACATGATGTTAAGCACTGCGATAGAAACCCTGCCATATGCAGGTTCACATTGCGAAAATCATTATGTGCAGTTGTAAGCAGTTTTTATTGCGGGTATGATCTTCTACCCTTTTAATTTCCAAAAGAGAGAAATAAAGGACAAGTTGGGCTTTGAATTTATGAAGACTAACTATTGTTCCATGACCACTTCTACATTCCTTGAAGGCATGGACATTTCATCTTTTTTGCTTATTTGGTCTGTTATTTAGAATCATTACTCACATAAGGTGCATTACTTTTAATACCATTTTCTTTTTCTGGGATGTATTCTGGGAGCTGTTGGTGACAGTCTTCAGTTGATTCAGTTATTTGCCCAAAAGTTTGAACTAACAATTATAAACCCACATTTTAAGGAAGAACTCAACTGTCCTAGTGATATAACATATGCTGACTTAAGGGTTTATAATTCTGCTTTAAAATTGAAACTTTCCTTCCCTTTCTTTTCCTATAACTAAGGGAATTGTTCCAGATTTTGCAGCTGGAGAATGAGAAACTAAATCTTGACTACTCACTTCCTTCCTTCCAATATTGCTGTTGTCACCAATATGTTTTTTTTTGAAATTGCAGTGGATCACTCATAACCTCTGTTTTCAAGCGGGCAGCTCAAGTTTCCTTAATCAGCAGATTTACTGATGAGTAAGCAGTATAAACTTGGATGTTTACTCAGGAGTATTTTGCCATTAACCTTCAGTAGTGTGACTCAGGGCCCTATAAAAGCAAAAATGCTTTGTTTAATGGTAATAGGATCAATAGGATGAGCAAACACCTAACACCACATTCAAATTGTATTGCTTCATTATTAAACTGTTAGCCTTTATTTTAATCTTAATGTCACTTTAGATTAAATGTGTCTTTCCAATAATTGCATTTTTTCCCTCACACAGGATTATTTCTACCCGAAATATTTGGGTGAGTTGCAATTAATTCATGTATGTTAGTGTTGTTTTGTTGCCAGGCATAATGTGTATGCATGTTATTCTGCCATAAAGATCAGTTCTTATATGATCTTCTGCAATGATCCAGGCACCATTCCCCTTTAAAAAAATAAAGAAATCTTGACTTATGACGCATTTGTCCCCACCCTCAGGCTCAACCTGGTCATCTCCTGCATAATATTAGAAAATGGAAGAATCATATTCTAAAATAAAAGTGCAGGTATATTTATGGATGTATAGATATATCTATACATAAATGAATAATTCAGTAGAAGAACAAACATGCTGAGTATAGAATGGGGGATTAGAAATCAGTCCATTTTGGCATATGGCTTAATAATACTTTTTGCATTTTCTTTAGACTGTATTCGGGACTATGGGTCACCAGCTGCAAGAAGTCCAAATTTACATACGTGTGTGCATAGTAAGCATTTTTCAACTTTCTACCTTTTAGGCATTTGTAACATCCCTGTGTGGGTCTAGCATGGGGGGAGGATTCACGCTCCAGCCTGCTTTTAATAATTTACAGTATTGAGAGTTTGTATATGATGCTAAATAATGGTCTAATATTACAAGAATGTGCCAAAGTGGATCTTGTATCCCTTATTTTTCCCATTTTCTTTCCCTCACCGGTACTTGCTACATGCATACACAGTGCTAAATTGTGATTTTAAAACATCTTGCTAAAATTTCAAAAAGTAAAATATAAATGCAAACAAATAATGTTGTGCTTAGGCTCTGATTTTAAGTTGAGCATTGCATTTCAGAGGCATCAGATGCTTCTATTTTATTGAGCTTAATATATTTTAGTGTTTAATCTAGCTATGAACTATTATTTTCTTAACCATGGTTTGCAGTTGGATGTTACAGAAGACTATAGCTTAGATCAGCGTTTCTCAACCTTGGCAACTTTAATATCTTTAAGTTGCCAGGGTTGAGAAACACTGGTTTAGATTAACCAGATGGTTTTGGACAACTTGGTGAATCATAATAAAATGCACAGCAGGACCCTTGTGTATAATATTACTTAAATGTTTAGCTGCTGAAAGGAAAGATTCAAGAACAGGATGTACAATGACAGGATGAGCCACAGAAGAGTGCATAATGTCTTAAATAGCAATTGGTGATTGTGCTAACTGACAGTCTGTATATACCTCTGTACAAGCAAAGTTGTAAAGCTTCTGTGAAGATAAACCAAGATAGAGTGTCAGAAAAAGATGCATGCCGAGTGGAAATTATACAAGGCAAAAAACAGAGTAGACCTATGGGAAGCCAAAGAGTAATAGCGGAGGAAAGAACTAGGAAAGATACTAGTGAAAGTAAAGGAATCCCCTGTTCTGGAAATTTGAGGCAGAGATGCAGCAAAGAAAAGTTTAAAATCAATTTCAAAATGTAGATGGAAATACATAATTTATTTCTAAAAGACTCATAATACTTCAAAGTAAATTGTTTTGAGCATGGGTTTGAGTTTCCTTGAGTGTCCTTTCGGGGTTAAAGAATTCAGAGACAAAGAGAGAAGGGCTTCATCCTATGTATCCTTAGTTGAAGTATCAAATTGAATTTTGTAGGACATCACTTTGAACACAAGCATGTGAGCTCAAAACTATGATTTATCAGGCAAAATATGAACAGAAAACAAAACAGAGAAATGATACTATAGTTCTATTGTAAGTAAATTTTAAGTACTATATTAAAAGAGAAACTGATAGATAATAGATAATTCGATAGAAATTCCTTTTTTAAATCAACACACACACACACACACACACACACACACATTTTAGTATCAAAATTTAAGGAGGGTTTTTTTAAAAGTAGAGTTGAAGAAAAAAGATTGGAAATTGATTAAAACTTTAAAAAGGAAACATAGAACAAAACATTTTAAAGGTTTTATGTATAAAGGATGGTACATGCTTCAAAAGCATCCCACGGTTCTACAATTGCTGGATACAAAACCATTTTAGTCCAGGGTAGAAATCCCAAGTTCAGATTTCTGCAAACCTCAGAGTGACTAGGTTGTTCCCCTCTTGTCTTTTATCAGTTTAGTATTATCAAAAGCTAATGCTGGTTCTCCTTGCCAGTGTTTCACTTACTACCATTCAAAAGACTTGAACTCAGAAGGATAAATACATATTAACAACTAGTCTCAGATATTGCAAAGGTGTTATGGTTTTGTCTTCTGTGATTATCAGCAATCAGTGAATTAATAAAGGAGAATATTTGTAGCATAGGGTTGAAATGAGTGGTGTTTGGTGCCTTCTGACTTCGTTTTCTTGCAGATGTTTCATTACCCAGACTAGGTAACACCATCGGTGTTAGTAAGGACTGGGGTTTGTTCTCAGTTTATATTGCCCTGTCAGTGTTGGTGGGGGTGGTCTTAGAGGTTCTTTGGTTGAGCTGTGTACTGTTGGCTTATTTAGCTATTTCTTGATTGGGGTATTGTTTACTTGATTTTTAGTGTGATGTTAATCTTGGAGTTAATCTATGAACAGCAGAAAAAGGAAACAGAGCATCTATACAACACA
This sequence comes from Pseudoxyrhopus heterurus, assembly GCA_032468235.1. Classification (NCBI taxonomy): domain Eukaryota; kingdom Metazoa; phylum Chordata; class Lepidosauria; order Squamata; genus Pseudoxyrhopus; species Pseudoxyrhopus heterurus. The sequence continues at coordinate 271,541 of JANHJO010007316.1, read as the reverse complement.
TTCCAACAAAATGGATATCTACGCAACTTTATCAAAAAGTGCCTGACCAATCAACCCAATACAGCATACCTAACACAAATTCTAAAAAGAATAACACTGCCCACACCAAAAATGTCTTGGAAGCAACAACAGACTACTACAACCTCATAGAATAGTACACAAGCTAACTAAAGCCCTTCAAAACATCCTAAGCAAACCAAAAGACCCAGCAGCTCCAGAAGAAAAAAAACAGGCGTCATCTACAACATACAGTGTAATGACTGCAATAACCACTATGTAGGACAAATAGGCAAAAGACTGGCAAAATGCATCCATGAACACCAACTAGTAATCCGAGGACATGATGAAAACTCTTTAATTCCACGACATTTGGACAGACTTAACTATAGTTTCAATTAGGAAACTATGACCATCCTAGACCAAGCCAAGTCCAAAAACATCAGGGAATTTATATAAGCCTGGCACCGTGACAGATTAGCCATCAATAGACAAATAGACATAAGTAATATTTATAGCATCTCTCAAAAAAGATAATCAACAAGCCAAAGGGGGGACAGAGAGACCTAAACACCTGTCTAGCAGCAATCAGCACTCAGATGAGCATATATTAACTCCAAGATTAACATCAAACCAACAATCAAGTAAACAATACCCCAATCGAACTGCCAAACAAGCCAAACATACACAACTCAACCAAAGAACCTTTAAGACCACGCCCACCAATACTGATAGGGCAATATAAACTGAGAGCAAACCCCACTCTTTACTAGCTAGCATTGATATGTTACCTAGTTTGGGTAATGAAATGCCTGCAAGAAAACAACCAAGCTCAGAGAGCACCAAAGACCCCTCAATCAGTGAATTGTTGAGTAGATTTGAAAGTGTAGCAAACATTTGTGATGGGAACCTGCAAGGACCATTAAAGAAGATGTTGAACAGTGGTTTCCTTCAACAATTAAAAGGCCATTTCAGTCAATCTACATTACCTGGTTCCTTTGTAATAGTCAGATATCATCTCTTGGGTACATTTCTTCAAAAGATCAAGGTACTGTGTGGCATCCCCAAATGTTTCTAGTTGTCCATGAAACACCACTACGTACAAGTGTTATACAATTAAGTTTCTTCATCTGATTTTTTGTTTTATGTCGAGATGCAATGAACACCCTAAACGTATCCTAAGACATTATTTATTACGTTGCACATTATAGTTATTTCACCAGTTGTACAGTGCTTCAGATTCAAAGGCAACAAAAGAATTCTTCAGGTAACACCTACCTACCCATCTGTGGTGGGGTGGCAATTGACAACATGTCCATGCAGACATCATCACACAATATTGCAAATAGGTGCATGTATTCAAGACGTGAAGATGCAAGTATGTAGTGGTGATATTGGCATGATGATATCTTGTGTAATTTTGTATCTACATTTTGCCACCTTGCTTATCTGCATCTCTTTAAAGTGGATGCACAGGAATTGCATAGCTTTCCTTTGCAGCTGTTGTGTGTTTCCATGAAAAGACATGTTTGGTTTAAGTAGTTGTAGACAGGTGCTTGTACTGTACGCTTATGTGCATTCCGTACGCTTATGTGCCTTTAAGTCTACAGTGCTATGCAACTCTTCCGTTATTGGCATAGGGAGGCCAGGTGGAATATGCAATTCTTGATTTTGTGAGGTAGTTAGGCTGAGAGAATGTGGTTGAATCAATGTGTAGAACTCCACAGTTTGGGGAAAAATAGGTTCAATATTCCAAGTGCATCACAGACTACACTGGATTGCATTTTAAGGTTATACATATATTGTAAATGGCCCCCACCTATCCCCAACTCATTGTAAACATTTGTATGGTCATGTGAATCTATTCTGAATTGTCCTTTGGTCCCAAAGCTGATTACTGAGAAGGAAATCTTCGTATCTGGGGGCAAGTGCTACTGATACACTTCGGAATATATTTCCCTGTAATTGAAGAAGTTAGAAAGTGCTGTAGAAGCATTACGTAATTAAGCATGGGACAGCCAGCTTTTCAATAGAATGATCAGGAAGTTGTATGTTTTAATATGTGGATAGTTGCCAGGATTTTCCAGTATTTTTGTTCATGGAGGACATTGAACGTAATATTCAAGGTCCTAGTATGATGAACTTGATACGGGTTTGCTTGTTATGATAATTATTTCCATCTAAAGAATAAACAGCATCAAATGTTTCTGATGCATTATCTGAGCGTACTAGAGAAAAAGTAAGGCGACTATGCATGGTGTTTCTGTAACAGTCCTCTAATTTTCCACTTTTCTGGCCCTTTACAAAATTTTGTAGGCAGAAATATTGTTTGAAACTTTTGCTTATATGACACTGAAAAACAGAACCAGAAGGATACTTGAAAGACAAAGCATATCTAAAAGTTATAAAATGAAATATATAATATTTATATTGTGTGTCCTGTTTTTTCTGAATGTTCAATTGCTTCACATGTTTTGGTAATCTTAACAACACCCTGCAAAGATTTTCCTTTGAAAACAGTCTTGGGAAGGCTATATTCTTGAAATGTGGATTAGAATAGAACAGAAAAGAACAGAATTAAAGCCATGCTCAGTTATCTTAGGCAAGCTGCTATCTCAGTCTGTTACAGAAGTATATGTCTTACTTACACAGCCTCAAACATAAGAGCTTGCCCATGGCAATGTTGTAATTTCCTGGATCCTTTTGAATCTAAATGAGAAAAATAACAAAATGCATATTTAATATTTAGATTATGGAAAGAGAAACACTGAAAATCTGACTTGGACTTTATATTAACATAAAGATGAGAACTGCTTATTTACCATGTAGAAAATGTATCCTGTCTGCTCTGTTAGTATGGTTCAAGTAAGTACTAGTTTTTTCTTAGAATTGGCACTAGAGATTAGGGTTCGTTTCTTTAGGCTGCAGTTCCATGACCAGTCTATTTTTGTTAATATGGATACTTGGGTATATAATTCACTAAAAGAGAAAGCAAATAATAGCTGTTACTATAAAATCATTGTGTTTAATGATTTCATCTCTTGTTTGAATCATGAACACTAAGCAACAATATGCAGAGTGGAAATGTACTGCATAATATAACATTATAGTTATCAGGGAGAATCATTCTTCTTTCCCCAGTAGTTGGTTTGCCTGCAGAGCAAAAATACCAAATGCATTAAAAAATTGAGGGCTCCATCAGACCTGTTCTCATATTGAGTATGATAATAACAGTTACTTTTGAAGGAAAAATGTATCTGAAACGTTAACACATTTACTTTCCTCTTATATAGTGTTTCTCAGACTTAGCAATTTAAAAATATGCGGGCTTCAACTCCCAGAGTTCCCCAGCCAGTATTACAATTCCTAAATTGTTACGGTTGAGAAACACTGCTCTTTTGCAAGAACAGTATGAATTTGCCAAGTCATCAATATAAGGCAAGTCCACCATCGATCTATTGTTTTGTACAACAAACAAAACCTCAGCAACTACAGAAATAAAATCCTACCTGCTAAGCAAGAATTTTCAGACAGGGTTTTTAAATGGTATTTTCTTGGTGAGCGTAATCTATAATGGGGTCATTATGTATTTGTCTGATTCACCTTCACAGTGTTGGATGTTCTTCCATTCAGTTTTTGCCAGCTTCTTTTTCATGACCTTGCTTACTTCAGAAAGAGAGGAAGGACAATGTACAATATTTTGTTACATTGCCTTTATGTTAGTTTTTATTAGTACTTAGAATTTTTATTGACCTTATCAAGCAGTACTATTTCTGGGTTTCAAGATAAAAATATTGTAGGTATGCCTGATCTTGGCAGAGGGAACTTACATACCATTCTTAATTTTGAGTTTTGCCTTGCTCAACATCAGAATGTTTTGCTATGATAAAAGAATAAGGACTCCAACTCTGATCAGACTTGGAGAGTATAAACTGACCATTTTCTTTGAGGTAGCCTTATGATAGTTGAGAACAAAAGGAAATTTTTGAAAAAGAAGTTTAAACAGCCATTCTAATGTTCAACTTGTTGACCTTGTCATTCATCAAGCAATCACCATGTAGAAGTAAAAAATAAAATGTTGGGATATCTCTATGTGTGCAGTCATAATGGTATGTGAGAAAGACACTGGAAAACAAAGGGAACAGATGCTATCTAAAGAACAATCAGATTGGGCGGGGCGATCGTGCGGTTGAATTATGGTTAGAGAAAGAAACTTAGAAAGGATTCACCCTAACATATCAAGCAGCGAGATGTGTGTACTTTCAGACTTGCAAGACTCTGTTAATATACATTGACAATAAAATAGAGCTTATTTTGTTGTGACACCCTTGTCATTATTAGAATAATTTATTTGAACAATTGAATACAAATACTTATTGTGGCTTTTGGAACAGAGAAAATCATGAATGCATTTCCAGGCATCCCAAAAGTGCTTCTTTCCAAAAGGCAACTGGACTTTGTTTTTTCCTTAAAGATGTTTTTCTTCTCATCCAAGAAGCTTCTTCAGCTCTGAAGAAAACATTTTCTGGCATCATTATTGATAAAGAATTTCCTAAGGAATTTTACCTCAGCACTGTCTTTCTGTCTGCCATGCCTATCAGCCCAATCTTTATTATGGTCATAGTTCAGCATAAGGAGGGTGAAATATAAACAGTTGATGGTTTTAAAAGCTAAATAAATATAAAATTCCTTACAGTTTTATTGTTTGGTATA
>JANHJO010007316.1:244941-259610 GCA_032468235.1 Pseudoxyrhopus heterurus | reverse complement strand
ATTCTCTATAGAGAGGGGGGGAGGGAGGGAGGAGATTGTGGTAGATTTTACTTTTCATTCAGGATCAAAAAGCTAACAATCATGCTAGGGAATGGAGGGGCTTTTCTCTTGGACAAACTGTTAGGGTTTTTCCTTACTGTGCCAGTTCGGATCTTTTCGGCTTCTACCAGTCTGTGGAAATGCCTGTTATACTGTACTTTCTCTTTGCCTTGTTCTGTGGGCAACTTGTCTTTTGCACCTTTTTGTCCCAATAATCCGTGCAAGACCATTTGTGATGACTTAAAAGCGTTTACGCGGATAAATTCTATTACCAGAAGGGGAATTTTTCCCCCTCAGTGAAATGTTTAGGAGCAGAGTATCAGAAACTCAGACCTTAACGGCTACATATTTTAAGGTATCCCAGTTCTGCTGAAATGGATTGAATTTAGATTACTTTTTTGATACCATTGTCTCTGAGAGCTAAATGGAACTTCAGAAGTCTTCAGAAGCAGATATATCCAGTGATAAAAACAGATGTAGCTCATGGCAGTTGCCTTCAAAATCTTCCAGTAAGCCTTTTGAAGCATTTGTTTGGCAACTGCTGAAAACAAGCTGCTGTGCTAGCTAGAAAGGTAATTTGTTTTCCTATAATTAATTTTCAGTTGTCAGATTTCATTCTGTGATCTTCCCCAAAAGCCAGAAATTGAACGGCGTGTCTAAAATGCCTCCTATCACGTTTGTCCAAAATGTGTACACGGGATACCACTTTTCCAGGTTTCTAGAGGAATGTGAGACCCATTTACAAGATTCCGGAGGCCTTAATATACAATTCGAAGGACGAAGCATTATTTTAATCTTGTTAGCAAACCACGCTATAACAGCAGCACATCAAACCTGCACTTATTACGCAGCACTTGGTATCGATTTTCTGACAAGCTGTCCTGCTGAACAATTGATCTTTTTTCTTTTTTTTTTAATACGAAGATCGTTTCTATGCAATTAACTTAATTTCAGAATCTTTCTAGATGGGACTATCCAAAAGTGTTAAACAGAAAACATTTTATAGGAATCGTGCAATCGCTTTGAAGTATTTATTTTATATCTTACTCACACATTCCCAGAGAAACAGACTTCAGCCAGCCAGCCAGCAGTGTGCGCGCGAAAACCCTCAGCGCATTACATCGGAAAGGGCCCAGCAAAAACCCTGCTTGTATTGTGCAATCCAGATGTCACAGTAATTGCAAATTAAAATGCTTTAATGCGAAAGGGAGAGCAAGAGAGAGAATATGTGTGTGAAAATTCAATTAATTTTGTTTTAACGGAAAGTGTTCTAGTTTTAATTATTCTATCAGGAAAAGACAACCGAGGCTTTAAATGGAGATGATTTTAGTATTTGTGATTTTAATTGTCTCGGTTTTAGCTTCGGTTTTGTCTTGTATTTACCATGTTTTTATATCAGCTGTTTTGAGCACTACGTGAATAGAAAGGTGGGCGAGATAATTCAAATAAAAACAAAGACATTTGCTCATTTTTTTAAATTTTAGTAAATATAGATTGGTATGCATCCTGAATTGTGCAGTAAAGTTGCATGTCAATTTATTACAACAATCCTCATTAATAAACATTCAATTTATTTGACTGTTGTCATAGTATCATTTTAAGATCTAGCACTATTAATTGCTTTTCATTATGATTTCCCCAGTTTTCAACAGATCTTGCTCTCAGAGAAATAAAACAAGATAGTTAAAATTCATTAAGGGAGAGTGCTGTGTTTGAATTTAGGATACTGTATTTCTCCTCTTTCTGATTATTATTATTGGGAGATGTAATTCTTGTTCCTAATTATTTAAAAGCCAGATTAGGGTTCTAGTAATACGTTAAAAAAAAAATCCCATACTTTATCAGAAAGCGTGGCTGTGAATCTTATTCAGAATTAGTCTAGTGTATAATTTTTTTCAAATTTCAGTTATTTAGAACGCAGTGTAAATACATTGCACTGTTTTTCTTCTTTTTTGATAGATGAGTTGGCCTTGCACTGGTTGAAAGTTGAGCTCGGTAGTTCTTACGTTAAGTCTCATTTTTAATTTTATTAATTTTTCTGGAAAATTTCTGAAATATAAGTGGTATGCTGAATTCCCTCTTCCCAGCAAAAAGAAAAAAAAAGCAGTGTCCTAAGATGGCTGATTGAAATTGAAGCTTCTATGGATGTGATGTGTGTTAATCAGTTGTGATGTTTTCTTTCAGGATACAAGCAGTCTCTTCGAGAGGCCGACCCAGATTTCGCTGTTCATCAGGGATCTCAGTTCGGAAGGGTGTGCGAGATCAAAGGTACACTTTCCTTCCAGTAACTCTGCCTCTATTATGCTTCCAAAGAAAAGAGGTGCAGTTCAATGGATTTATATTTCTGAGCCAACAGATTGAGCCCTCGTTGCCATTTTGAAGGCTTACATACTAGCTAAACTGCGACAGAGACGTTTGGCTTTTGTTTACCAGGTTGCATGAACCAGCTTATTGTCTCCTAATCAGCACATCATAATTCTCCCAAATTATTATTTTTTATTTCAAGAGGCAACTGGACTTTCTTTGTTTTTTTCTTGAAGACGTTTCAGTTCTCATCCAAGAAGCTTCATCAGTTCTGACTGAATGGTGGAAGCTTCTTGGACGAGAAGCAAAACATCTTCAAGCAAAAACAAAGGAAGTCCAATTGCCTCTTGAAAAAAAGCACCTTTGGGACAATCACGACCTGGATGCCTGAGAATTTCCATAGACACATCATAATTCAGGAAGCCAGGGCTTTACATAATGTACAAACTTAGTTAATGTCTATCAATTCCTATGCAAAAATTACTGGCAGCCTGGGGTGCCCAAAAGTTAATTAAAGTGCTTTTCAACATCTATAGCAGTTTTCTCAACCTTGGCAACTTTAAGACATGTTAAGAAGGCCTGATCTACACAAAGCCATTGGATGTCATTATCAGATAATGTGGTGCTGGATGCTGTGCTGTCCTGCTCACTCACATGCACACGTAACAGTGGGTTAGCGGGTTTATTAATATTCCCCAGAACTTCCCTTCACCAAAAACCCAGAACTGTCCCAATTAAGTCCAGCCACAAGCAGACCAATGATAGTCCACAAAGCAATGGCCAAAGAGTCCACAAGGCACTTGAAAGTTTCCCAAACAATAAATAAACCCACCAGGCAAAATTAAATCCAAAATACAAGAGGGTTCCATGAGGCAAGAAAAGTCCAGAGTTTACAAGGCACGATCCAATTCAAGGCACAGTGCCAAACCAAAGCAAAACAGAAATCACAACCAGGAAACACACAGTTAAGAAATGGACACATTGTTCTCAGGATTGTCTCCATCTGTCTGCTGTGCTAAATAGCCAGCTTCTGTGCAGCCCATCAAGAGGGTCAAGGCCGCCTCCTCACAAGTAATCAGGCTGACCTTCACTGCTCCTGCCTTTTCTCTGTCCTACATGTTCTTGGATCAGGTGCAGGAGGCAGTTCCTCTTCCTCATCACTGACCAGTTGCAGCTGTGTGCTTTCCCCATGCCTCAGGGCTGTCCTGCTGCGGCTATGCTTCAGCCAAATCCCTCTCAGGTGGCTGCTTGGAGCCATTGGCCAACTCCCCTCCTGATGTGCCTGGGACTGGTTCATCTTCCTCCAAGCTAATATCTGGAGATGTATCTGGGGAAGTCATCACAGGTGCTAAGTTTATGTGGGTGACATCCAGCTCTACTTCTTTTTTCCACCTTCTTCAAGTGGGTCAACTTTGGATGGGTCGAGCATGGAACAGACTGAAGTTGGGATGAAGCATAAGTAGCTAGATCTGAATGTGGGCCAGTCTGAAGGTGTGCATGATTTACCATCTTCATAGAGTTTTCCTGGCTTTTATGATCCATAGGATAGTTTGTCTCCCAAAGGGGTTGCACTGTTGATGTTACCTAGCTTGGTAATGAAATGTCTTCACCAAGCTCAGAGAACACCAGAGACTCCACAAATAGGTTGTGGTAATGTGCCTTTGAAGCAAACGGAGAAGTGTAGTGGATCCAGAACACAGCAATCAGATTGCCCTTAGATGTTCCCCATTGGGAACATGAGATACCTCTCCATTGCTCCCAAGCCAAATTCAAAGGGCTTGTTTCAAAGGGTTCTTTTGCACCAACCAACAATTCTATTCACCCTCCATCGAGTGCTGCCTAGGAAGGAGGCATGGCTAGAAACAATTGAGGCCCAACAGCCACACTATACAGTAGTAGCTTGATATTCAACTGCTTTCAAACTCATCAAATTTGGTACTCAATGCATTTTAACATGAAAAGTTTGTCCCAGTACTCATCATTTGGTAGTCAACATACAAGCTAGAACTTGTCGATGTTGGCTGCCTTGTGACTCACTACATTATTCTTTATGGGGGAAAATTTATTTGGTACTCATCATTTTTAGTACTCATCACACACCCTAAAACCAATTAACGACGAGTACTGAGGTACTACTGTATTGTGTAACTCTCTCCTCTGAGAATATAGTCCTTGGCTGATTTTAAGAGATACCCCCAAAACTACAGTATTTGTATAAGTTAAAAAAGTTTTTTGTACTTTTTATGAATTAATATGATGGGTGCATTTGGTTTTATGTTTGCTTTTATAATTATTATTTTATTGTCTGATGCTGTTTTAATTAAAAGTTGTGGTTTACTGCTATTTCGTGTTGGGTTTTAAACCATCACAGGCTGCTGTGCCAGGTGTATGTGAGCTTAAATAGTTCTTTTGCTCATTTATTCCTGTTTTGTAAACTTTTCTATTTAGTTAAGAAGAGACTGGTCAGCCATTTGTCCAGAATGGGACAGGTTCTCCTGCTTGAGCAAAGGGTTGGACTAGAAGACCTCCATGGTTCCTTCCAGACCTATGATTTTAGGTTCTATAATTGAAATGTGTTTTGAAAGCTTTAAAGTTTTAAACTTAAGCTGAAAATTAAATAGAGATATCTAAGACATATGAGTGCTACTGTATGTCTTCTGGATTGTTTATTGCATTATTAAACATTTCTAAATAAATAATTACTCCATAGGTATGTGCATGTAAATCATGCATAAACTCCATGGCTGACACATAATTTGCCCCTTAGTGGCTCTTGATAAATTAGCTCATATTTGGTCTTTGTTTTGAAAAAGAATTCTGTCAAAAAGCTTGTGATCGGATTTCTTAGCAAGTTTCACATCTCTGCAGGAGATCAGTGGGTATCGGATGCGTTGCATATTGATGTGAGGTTGTGTATTTTGGGGGCAGAGTAAAGTTTCCATGTGACACTGTTGGCCATTTAACATGGTGCTCAGTACAAACCCTAGTTTGTCTTAACGGGCACCTTTGAGGGGGAGACACGGGGTTTACCTGGTAAGGATAATATGGCTAATGCTTCTTTGAAAGCCTTTTAGTTTCTTTGACTTTGCCACATAACTTTATTCCGCCTGGATTCAACTAATTGAAATAAAGTCTGATTTAGGACTCTGGATTTTCCTGGTAATATTTTGTGTTGGTTGGGTATGACAACCTCATTCAGAAATAAAACAGAGGATTCTTGAGCTACAGAGGGACTTAAGTGGTGCAGAGGTTAAGAACGCTGTACATAAGTAATTAAGTATTCAGCTCCCAGCTGCCTGCAATTTAGCAGTTTGAACCCCACCAGGCTCAAGGTCGACTCAGCCTTCCATCCTTACAAGGTAGGTAAAATGAGAACCCAGATTGTTGGGGGCAATATGCTGACATTGTAAACCGCTTAGAGAGGGTTGCAAGCCCTGATAGGTGGTATATAAATACAGTGCTGTTGCTATTAAGCTACAGTACATTCTAAAAAAACTACAGTTTAGGCACTCAAGAGAAACCATTCACTTGATGCAGATATTTCATTAACTGTTTGTACCTAGCGCACATAAGGCTTTTTACATTAGCCAAACTTGACATTTTACCTTCACTTTTCCTGGAAGGGAGACTTCTTAGACACCAACAGACAATGTTTTTTGCCTGTGTCCTTTGGAAAAAAATCAAATCAATACCCTTCTTCTCTGTCCCTTTTACTCAATCTGGCATGAAGATTTAATTACACCTCTTTTAACTTACAGGCACAGCAAAAGAGAGGCTGATCTTATTCTGCTCTTGTGAGCACACACTGTAGAGATCACCTCCAGGAGGAAAGCTAAATTCTGTATGATTGCTGTCACTGTTCACTGCAAGATACTAACCTATTTAAAATCTTAGGGATGCTCCAGGCAGAGTTTTAAAACTACCATTTCACGTTCGGGCACTGTTAAAGAATATCCAGCAATGGCAAATAAATTTAAATTCATAAATTACAGGTAGTCCTCGCATTACAGCTGGTTGCTTAGCAACCCTTTGAAGTTACAGCGGACCTTCCCGGGTTTATTTAACAGCCTAGTTCCAAAATTCCAATGGCCGCCCCTCCTGTGATCACATGACTATATATCAGACATTTGGCAACCGGCCCATATGACAGCCATTTGCAGCTTCCTGTGGTCATGTGACCACTTTTTATAACAGTTTTGGTGAAAACTGCATTTAGTTCTGGTTTTGGGCAAAATTGGTCCATCGCGAACAATGCGTTTCCTTTACAAATACAGTGGTTGCTTTACAACCATGGCGTTTGCTTAACGACTGCCATAAATAAGGTTGTAACATTATGTCGCATTATGGCTATCATGATGTAACCATAATAGGTAGGCTCCATTGCATTGATAAGTTGAAGACCACCTATAATCCTTATCTTCCAAGAGCTATCACATAAGTGGCTTAATATTCAGTAGTTATGAAATTAAAATTTATGTATTTTATTATTGTTGTATTTTAATAATTGGAAATAGTTTTAGAACTCAGTAAATTAGTTTGTATCCTTTTGATTTCTTTAATATCCTATATTAATTGTTTGTGATGTTTTAGGTTTTTTTTTCTAGTAGACATAAAATTGCACTCACCCCTGGTCATTAATCATAATCAAAGTCTATCAAATAAAAATCAACTCAGAGCATGGATGAAATTCCAGTTCAAAGAAGCAAACTTTAAAAATTCTGCTAAGAACCAAACTTTTAGCTATTTCAATAGCAGCTTTTGACCTGTTGTCAACTCAAATATTAACAAGTCATGATTATTGAATGAAAGCTTACAATTGTGAAGTAGTGTATACTATTTCAGAATATTGAATAATAAAAATTGGAATGAATACGCTTTTGCACTTTATTTTTGCATTTTAGACACCATAATTGTTGGAATATTTTCCAAAAAATACTTGAGGTGATGATCGTTGGCGTTAGCTTCCAGCCACAGAATGCATGAAGACTGGTATAAGGTAAACCAGAACTGTTTATTTACAAGTAATAAAGAACTATTTATATATAAAGTCTATGTTTGTAATCCTCCTTGTCAGATTAGAAACACAGGTGTGCCTCAATACACCTGTTCCCTTTTTCAGTACACCTGTTCCCTTTGTAGCTAGGTGTAGATAAGCTCCTCAGAGCTTCCAGGCCTGATCCTTTTTTTCCTCAGAGTGAAGAGGCCTAGTGGGACTAGTTCCTCGGAACTAGGTCCCGAAAGGTACATCTATGTTCCTTGGAACATCAGCACCAGTAAAAGTGACAAGGATTCAAAGCTCTCCACAAGGGAGGAGGCTTTTATAGGCAGGATGCCCCTCCCCTCCTATGGGTGGCAAGGTGGGAAAAACATGGCACACCCATCTATGCCACATCATCACAGGCCTAGGTCAGCACTTGTCACATTTTTTGTGACAGATTATCCATAAGTCACTGCAGTCATAAATCAAGTCAGACCTGATTTTGCAACAATTTTTACGCCAGTCATTAAATGAAACACACAGATTTTAAAAGAATCACACCATCATTAAGTGAACCCAGTTTCCCTAATGGGCATTTTTTGCTGAAAATTGTAATCACAAAACATGATCATGTGAGTGCAGGACACTGCATCCCATCTTAAATGCGAGCTGGTTTCCAACCTCCAAATTGCAATCCCGTGACCACAGGGATGGAATGACAGTTGTAAGTGCCAGTACAGGTTGTAAGTAACTTTTTCCTAGGCCATTGAAACTTTGAACTATTGTTAAACGAACAGCTGAAAGTCAAAGACTACTTGCTATAAAGCAATTCATCTAATTTATCTAACCATAACTCTACTGTATTTCAGTTGGTATCAGGTACCAACTCATGAAGTTTTTCCAGCTTCATAAAGACCATAAAAACATTATATATAAATGTCAGGAGATCATATTCCAAGCATAGCTCAATGGAGGAATTGATACCATAGAGTAGGAGGAGCTAGATGGGAGAAAGCTGTGAAATGTAAGGTGACGGTTCTGTAACAAAGAAAAACTAGCAGATCCTGATTGCATGATTGCTCTGAGCACACAGAAATATGAATTGTAATCATGTTTTTCAATACATGACCTAGAAGATCATTATTAGCAGTTTAAATTAGGAATGTTTCTGAACATTTGGGCAATGTAAGAATTGGCTTCAAAGCAAGATTTAAATCCTCTTTAAATTTTTAGAAGGAAAAATATCAAGCTTTATTTTACATTCTATTTGCTATCATGTCTTTATTTGTGAAATCAGTACTAGATTAAGCTTTTTTTTGCAGTGGCAATATTGATGTTTTCCCTGCACCAGCCCTTTCTTTCCTCATAATGTTGAAGTTGCAATCTTAGTTAACTTTTCCTGAATTTCCACGATCTCCCTACATATATTTTCTTCCAAACTTGGAGATAGTGTGAGTTCCCTGCTTCTACTCTCCTTTGAAAAGCCTTTCCCCATCTGTTTATAGGTGCTTGGGAGACATTGCTCTTCCATTGCTTTGTTACAGGAGAGTATGGATGGTGATGACAAAATGGACCCATCACCCATCCAACCTTGGCAACTTTTAAGACTTGTGGATTTCAACATGCTGGCTGGGGAATTCTGGGAGTTGAAGTCCACAAGTCTTAAAAGTTGCTAAGGTTATACTCTCCTGTGCTAAAGGCTGGTCCCCCCTACGTTAGCATATTTGACTCTAGACTTCTGCTTCATTTTGATCTTTAAAATTGTAGAACCAAAAATAACCCGTCCACCTTCAAATTTGAAAATCATTGAAGGATTAAAGGCTGTTTTCCAATGCACTACAATGGGAAATCCCAAGCCTTCAGTTTCCTGGATCAAAGGAGAAAATGTGATAAAAGTGAGTATTGTAAGTACTTCATTATACCTGTATCTTTTTACAGAACTGGTCTGAGAAAAAAATATTGTATTAGTTGTTATTTCATAGAGGGGATGAATGATTAAGGTACTGGACCAGACACCTAGAATCTGTGAATTCTAGTCTAACCTTAGATATGAAAACCGGGTGGGTGACTTTTGATCCAATCATTTTCTGTCAGCCCAAATCATTTTACAAGGTGGCTGTTGTGGGGAAACTAGGAAGGGCCATTATGTAAGCTGCCTCAAATTATACAAATGAAATAGGAATATAAATCAAATAAACAAATATATCCATCTGGGTCACAAGTTATATTCTACCTCATTTGACTTGAAGCTTTATATTTTGTGGCAGGAAAATTCTCGAATTGCTATTCTTGAATCAGGCAGTTTAAGGATTCATAATGTGCAGAAGGAAGATGGTGGACACTATCGCTGTGTGGCAAAGAACAGTCTCGGGACAGCCTACTCTAAACCTGTAATTCTGGAAGTGGAAGGTGAGCAAGCCGTTTGGTCACGTGATCACTCAAATATCGAATCTGCATTCATCCGACATTCGTACTGCAAATATATTTTTTGCAAAGTGTTCAGGACAAAAATAGAAGTCTTTGAAACCCAGAGACCAGCTTTGAATTTATGAGTGAATAGAAACAAACAAGCAAATCTAATCTATGAGATTAATAAATCTAATCAATCTAATTGATTAGATTAGAACCCATTTTACCAAGGGTTTTGTTCTACTGCCTGCAAGGAATTCATGTTAATGGCAAATTCTGAATAAATATACTTCTAAAAGACATACATTTGAGAATTTATCTTACAACCTTGCTTCCCATGGGATAATATTTATGACTTTTCCAAGATTATTTGCATATGCATATGGTATGTGTGTGGGGTAATATATTTGGATACGTATGATACATTATTGTAAATGACAGGGCTGATATCAGCTCTTGGTTGCTCTATTTCTGCTTCCAGAAATACTTAGATTAATCTTTCTTAACTGGATGACTTCCAGAGATGTTGGATTTTAACTCCAGAAGTCTCAGCCAGCCTGGCCATCAATCATACCACAGGAAATACTGGAAGTTTTAGTTCATCGTATCGGAAAGGCTTTAGCTCAACAAAGGAAGGTTTAAATCTTCCAACCTGCTGGATGAATAATGTACCTCATTAATGACTTATCCACAATAGAAATGGGAGTCGCTAGCAGCATTGTATACATTAGTATATATTGTGTAGAATCCTGCAAACTAAAACATAGTACAGAAGCTCACAGTCTGAAAATTTAGATATAACTGAGAAAAGCACAAGTACAAGCATAGTATGACAACAACTGTGCCATTTAGGCATAAACTGTAAGTTGCCTAGAGTTGCCTTGGCAAAGATAAGTAGAATAGAAGTCAAACAAACAAACAAATAAATGAATACATACCACACCAGCAGCTTTCAAGCAACAGGGTCTGGATTCTTCTCTGCTGGCTCTATATCAGGGGTGTCAAACTCATTGAGGGCTGCATCAGGGTTGTGTTTGACCTCGGAGGGCTAGGTGTGTGTGTGGCCAGGGGTGGGCGTGAGCTCCATTTTCACTGACAGAGGGCTGCAGGAAGCCATTGTGGCTGAAAATGGGACACAGGGGCATGCACATAGCCCCCCGAGTTCCGTTTTCTCTGGCAGAGGCACCGTGGGCCGATCCTTTGCTGTTTCCAGGCTGGCCCCGCAGACCCGGAAGTAAGCACCAATTTGCCGGCCTTGAGTTTGACATCCCTGCTCTATATGGACTTTCATATACTAAAGCCAGGTGTAAAATAATGAAATGCTCTGCTTGTTTCTAGAACTCTGCCAGAATTTATTTTGGATGTAATTTTTGTGACTAAAAGTGTATAAGGGTTCCCAGTGCTCCTTCCTTTTCTACTATTTGCTTTCATAGGCAGGATTATTGTTTTAGTGATTCCCAATGAATCCATATATACAACAGAATAAAACTAAGATCCCATTTAACTGAAAAGTACTTAATACTACGTTTAATTTAGCCAAAATGGGTATAGCTGGGATACCATTCTTAGATGCTTCAATTTGTACAATCTCCTTCTGATCTGTACCTTTTTTTTAACAAGTGAATTTTGTGCACTCAGCAATTACTATGCAGTAATGCAGTCTCCCGTTCCCAATCCAAATGAGACTTCAGACCCTCTCCTGTAATATTTCCTACTAATATTTCCTACTTCAGATCTTTCCAACAATACAGCCTGGAGAATTAAACAAAAGGAAATTCATCTAAAGGCTGCTGTTACATTTTGAAGGATAGCAACTGGGTTGAGTTTATTTTTCTTAGCCAATAACTTTTAGGAGAGTTTTGTTATTTATTTGAAGTCACTGGGAAAAGCCATTAAAAAAAACCTTTTAAGGCATCTTAAATTTAGTAGGGCTTGCTCTTTCCTGAACTGTAGTCTATTTTATCCGATGCACAGATTCATTGGATATACTTGAGAACTAAGCCAACAGGTAAGACTCTACATTTAAATCTATGCTTGAGCTCCTTAAATGCATCATATAAGAGCCAGCATCAAAAAAACTTCCTTACACACTTCCTAGGGAAGGTAATTTGAACAGATCTTATCCTTGCATGAACTTGCCTTTTGGAATTTGCTGCAATATATTTTTCATATGTGGAAAATGAGTCATTTAGTACAGCAGATTTATATAGACACCGGACATTAACTGTTTTAATGTTATTTATATTCCCCCAGTTCCACTACAGCCCCAAGTTGGGACATGTAGATCTTACTGTCTCTGAAGGTTTCTTTTGGATTCACCCATGGAAAACATATCTCATATGAACTCTTTTTAACATTGATAAAGGAATTTTGAAAGCCTATATAGTTAACAGCAGAATTTTTATTTTAAAAGGAATTCAAAGTCTGTAAGGAAGGAGGGGCAGACTTGACCTTAGAGGTATCGACTCTGAAAAGTGTGCTCCTTATAAGTCTTTGCAAGTGGGGAAGGGTTAAATAAACTCTGAGAATAATACCCCAATATCTTTTTTTATTTTTCTTTCATGGCAATTCTTCCTTTCCAGAAATATTTCTACAGATATAGCAAATGTTTCTGTTATTAAGGCTCATCATTCAGTTTATGACTGGACTTTCTGGGGTGATTGACATAAATAGTGACTAAATATCCTTGTATAAAAAAAATTAAATATTCAGAGCAATCATAACTTGAAAAAGATGAGTGGTTTAGAAGGTAGAAAAATCAATCAATCAAATCAATCAATCAATCAGGGGTATGGAAACATTTATAATTTGTACAATTCTTTTGCAGAAGAGAGATTTTGAGAAGAGCATTTGGGTTTCTGTGATACCAAACATTATTTTCTTTCTAGTGTGGAGTAGATACAATTCTCTCTATAGAGGACCAACAATGATGGGAAATACTTTTGTTTTATTTTTTGAAGAACCTAAATCCAACAGTGAACTCTTAGCCAAATGCGTGGAGTGTTTTGGGGGTTCAAAAATTACTGGGTGCTTTGGATTGGCTCCATCTTCAACTATTTTGTGAGTTTGGGAAACTGGAAACTGTAAATATTTCACCAATAGCTAACCTCGGGTTTACTAATGTTTTTGCTTTTTTTCCATTTAGTTTTTGCTAGAATTCTGAAGGCTCCTGAATCCTATAATGTCAGCTTTGGCTCTGTCGTAACTCTGCAATGTGTAGCAACAGGCATTCCAACTCCTACAATAATATGGCTTGAAAATGGAAAAGCTGTAAGTATCACTGCAGTTCCTAAATTCTGATGATTAAATCTTTACCCAAATTCAGTCAAGCTTTGAAACCAGGGTGAAACCGGCAGAGAAAAGTTGGAGGCTCTTCCAAAGCAGAGATGTAATGTGGAAATGCAATTCATGATTCCTTCTGATGTGGCTGGATTATATGACTTAATAGTTTGGAATGTGATTTGAGTAACAAACTTCTCATGTGCAAACACCTCCACTATATAGTCATGCCTCCCCATTTTGCTTATTCAGTACAGGTTTCCTGTATTTTCATATATAGTATTTTGCACAGTTACGTGTTAGAAAATGTGTTTAAGATAACTACAATAGCAGTTTTTGACAATAGATGTTAACATCAGTTATTCAAGAATGTTTGATATTCTAAAGCAGGGGTGTCAGGGCCCGTGAGCCGGAACTGATCCACGGGGTGCTTAGATCTGGCCCATGGGGTCACCGTGAAAACAGCGAAGAACTGGGTCGCGGTGCCTCTGCCAGCGAAAATGCAGCTCGGGAGCACGTGGCCCTCCTGAGCTCTGTTTTTGCTGTCAGAGGGTTGCAGGAGGCTGTTGCACTGAAAACGGAGCTCGGGAACCCATTTTCACTGGCAGAGTGCTTGGGCCACCACAGGCGTCCCCAACACAAGTGTCGTCGAGCTGGGCACTCCCACCCTGGCCATGTCCACCCCGACCCCCTGAGGTCAAACACAACCCTGATGCAGCCCTCAATGAAATCAAGTTTGACACCCCTGTTGTAAAGGGTGTTGAATATTCTAAAGGTCCTCTGCAATCTCCAGAATTCTAGAAATTGTATCGCAACTTATATCGGTTTAGAAAACACTGCTATCATAGATACAAGCCACAATAATATCATGTGCGCCATTTCATCGCACAGATGATATGCATTATTTGAGTCAGTTTCATGAAGTGACTGACATAAATTACACAATGTGCATGGCAATGCCACGATGCATGCCACCTTCCTCTCTGCCCATGGTTGTCTGTGATTGCTGTGGACTTTCGGCCAATGGATACCTTTCCTGATGTTGTTGGGCTCTGATTTGGCTCTTACTGTGACTTTATTTATTTTTAGTAGGTCCTGTAAGCACTGCCAGTGCAATTATACATGAAGTAATGAGTTTGTTGTCCTATATAAGTATAATATGTAATTGAAAATTCAGTGCTCCAATTTCTAGTCTTTGTATCATCCTTTTAAGCTTTGCCTATGGAAAGAAGTTTGTTTATTTTGTAAGGTGTGCAGTTCTTTGGTCCAGGATGATTCTTGCTGCTATCAATGTGCCCATCAGACTCCATATACCAGCAGCCCCCAATCTTTTGGGCACCAGGGACTGATTTTTCCGGAGACAGGGAATGGTGGTTTCATGTGCTGCCTGGATCCCGTGTGTGCATGGATGGGGCTTCCCTTGCTTGTGTGGCCTGGTTCCTGGCAGTCTACGGCCCGATGCTGGTCCATGGCCCGGCAGTTAGGGACCCCTGCCATATACTACATATTTTCATTTATTTTGGCACTGCAAAACTGGGAAGCTACAGGATTGTAAAGCAATAAAGTGTGTGTGTGTGTGTGTGTGTGAACAAAACCCAAATACCGCACATTTTTCTATCAATATGTATATTACAAATTGTTAATTTTAGTCTACATGGGC
>JANHJO010007316.1:213615-243203 GCA_032468235.1 Pseudoxyrhopus heterurus | reverse complement strand
ATCAATTTTACAGGGCTATGTATATGAGCAAACCAATACAAAATGCATATATTTACATCTAAAAACAAATAGGTTCTGAAAATAATAATAATAATAATAATAAAATAATAATAATGAAACTCCCCAATAAAGGTAAATAGATGCACTCCCATATGCTCTGGAATCTAAAAGCTTACTGAAATAAAATCCTCCTTCCTCCCTTGTCTCCCTAGTATATAAATACACATTTGCCCAGCTGTAAGTGTATGAAAAAGGGGACGCGGTGGCTCAGTGGCTAAGACGTTGAACTTGTTGATCAGAAAGGTCGGCAGTTCGGTGGTTCGAATCCCTAGCACTGTGTAATGGAGTGAGCTCCCATTACTTGTCCCAGCTTCTGTCAATGTAGCAGTTTGAAAGCATGTAAAAATGCAAGCAGAAAAATAGGAACCACCTTTGGTGGGAAGGTAACAGCGTTCCATTCGGTATTTAGTCATGCCGGCCACATGACCACGGAGATGTCTTCGGACAGCGCTGTCTCTTCAGCTTTGAAACAGAGATGAGCACCGCCCCCTAGAGTTGAGAATGACTAGCACGTATGTGCGAGGGAAAATTTTACCTTTACCTTTACTTTTAAGTATATGAATGATCTCTGCAGAGAAATCTATTAATTTCATGTGGGAAAGCTGTTTCGGTTGGGAATATTATTTAATCTGATGCGTTAGCTCAGACATTACAGCACCTGGATGAACTGAAGGAAAACTGAGTTCATGCCTTGAGGAAATTACTTTTACACTCCAGTAGGAATGGTTTTGGCACTTTAAATCCAAAAATGATTTCTGCAGGAAGATATTTGATGATTATATATTTTTCTCAGAATGAAGTGAAATGTTTCAGCAGAAATGGAAAAACCAACTCAATCGCCTTGGGATTTAACATAATTGGCATTTTTAAATCACAAACTTTTGATTTGTTTACTTTTAAATTTTAGCATGAAAGGCTGATTAATGCAGGAATTACAACACTCTGATATGTAATTAAAGGAGTGTGTGTGCATGTGTATGTATCCAGAAATTCATGCTAGTCAGTTTAAATCATTGAATGGAAGTGCTAAATTATTGGCCTTCTTACAACTTGATTCTTATTCAGTCAAGTATTGGGGGAATGGTATTTTTTTTAGGGAAAATATTTCTGTATTAGTTCATTAGTTACACATTCAACACCAGCAAGCATTTTAAGTTTAAATCATTATGTTTCATCTTAAAAGCAACATTATCTCTTGGCCACATTGAATCTAGAAAAAGATTCAAAATTCAGACAAATTAGATCTTTCATAATCCTATAAGGGTTAGGATGAACCTAAGCAATTTATTATTATCTCTTTAAGAATTTTAGTTCCATTCTTCAGGATAAAAATCCAAAACAGACAACTTTTATGATTCTTGATTAATTCCATTTCCCAAGATTCTTTGGTTCTAAGCTTTCACACTAAGGTTCAATAACTATTTCAGATTCCTGACATAATTGTCTCCAGGCTCCAAAATTCAATCCCTCCAGATTTCTTGTGAGATGATGTTCTCATTTGAAATCCTATTAGGTTTTGGCCATTACATGTCAGAGCACCAAACTCGCATGAATTTTGGCAAATTTGTGAGTTGTGATGGTTTGTATGTGCATATGTGGGTACTTTCAAGTCAATCTTAAATCCTGGGACTATATGGAAAATCCCATGGAGTTTTCTTGACAATGGTTTTTCATTCCTTTCTTCCTAGAGCAGAGAGACCATGACTGGCTGAGGGTCACCCAGGTACCTTCCATGCTAAAGGCCAGATTAGGATTTGTGTCTCACTGCTTAACTATTAGATCAAATTCTGGTGGTTGCTCGTTCTCCTTGTCTATAGTGGTAGTACCCGTAATCATTTTGGAGTGAGGTTGATATACTAAAAAACAATGTACAACTATTCTTTCTTTTCATATTAATTTTGAAAGAAGTGCAAGAGCATTGGCATTATTGAAAATTACCAAGACAACAGTAACAGAGTTGGAAGGGATCTTGAAGATCATCTAGACCAGGGGTGTCAAATTCGATTTCATTGAGGGCCGCATCAGGGTTGTGTTTGACTTCGGAGGGCTGGGGTGGGCATGGCCAGCATGATGTCACTCATGTTGGGGGGCACCTGTGGTGGTCCGAGTGCTCTGCCAGTGAAAACGAGCTCCCGAGCTCCATTTTCAGTTGCGACGGCCACCTGCAACCTTCTGCCAATGAAAACAGAGCTCAGGGGGCCACACGTGGCCCTTGCAAGCTCTGTTTTTGGCTGGGATGGTGTCCTGCAACCCTCTGCCAGTGAAAATGGAGCTTGCGAGGTCCGCAAGCAGCCCTCCTGAGCTCCATTTTCACTGGCAGAGGCACCGTGGGCCAGTCCTTTGCTGTTTCCAGGGTGGCCCTGGGGGCCAGATCTAAGCACCCCATGAGCTGGATCTGTCCCCCGGGCCTTGCGGTTGACACCCCTAATCTAGTCCAACCACCTGCTCTCACAGGAGACCTATACTATTTCAGACAGGTGGCTATCCAGTCTTTTCTCAAAAGCCTCTAGTGCTGGGGCATCCACAATTTCCGAAGGCAATTTGTTCCACTGGTTAACTGTTCTCACTTTTAGGAATTTTCTCCTTAGTTCTAGTTTGCTTCTCTCCTAGGTTAATTTTTATTGTGATTGCCCTGGATTTCCTAAACATTTCCCCAAACATGGCAAGACATTGTATTATCAAATAATGGTTTTACAGAACCATGATAGTTAAGCTGTTTAAAACCTGAAAGACCAATGTGTTGGAGAGATGTGACATAGGTTTCATAAAATAAATACATACATTCCTATTCTATCTTCAATGAGTATATATGCTTTAATTGTATTGTAAATGGGCTATTTTGCTTTACTTTAATTACATTCAGACTGAAACAATGCACACTTATCAGTCTCCATGAATTAACTCAAAAATAATTCTGATTGAATATGCATAGAACTGCCTTGTGAATCCCTCAGCTGTTGAAATAGTTTCTTAATGGAACTCTTGTAAGTCCATCAACTTACAATAGTTCATTTAATGACCATTCACAATTACAACAGCACTGAAAAAGTGACTTATGACCATTTTTTCACAATTACAACCGTTGCAGCATCCCCTTGGTCACATGATCAAAATTCAAATGCTTGGGGAACTGACTCACACTTATGACGGTTGCAGTGTCCTAGGTCATGTGATCACCTTTTGCATTCTTCTGTACAAGCAAAGTCAAGGAGGAAAGCCAGGGTCACTTAACAACCCTGTTACTAATTTAACAACTGCAGTGATTCACTTAATAACTGTGGCGAGAAAGGTCACAAAACCTGGGTAAATTTCATTTAACAACTGTCTCACTTAGCAACAAAAAATTGGGCCCAGTTGTGGTCATAAATCGAGGATTACCAGAATGATTTGGTCTACAAGATGAGCTGCTTAATTTTCTATCTCCAGGACTATGCAGGAGATGACATTCTCATTTCTCTATTTCTCTTTTTTACTTTAGGTGTCAGCTGGATCCATTGTAGAAACAGTAGAAGACAGAATGATTGATTCACGGCTGCAGGTTTATGTCACTCGGCCAGGTTTATTCACCTGTATAGCCACTAACAAGCACAGTGAGACTTACGGCACTGCAAAAGCTGCAGCGACTATTAATGTTTCAGGTATGCATCAGGGGGAAAAAAGCTTCTCTTGAAGGATTAGATGATAATTTAACTCTAGCCTAGGATTTTAGTCATATTCAGGAACCTCACAGAATGTGAAAGGCACACAGTGTGAGAGGCTTTAACTTCCTTGTAATTTCCTCCAGGATAAACACAATTTTAAGAATTTATTTTGTTCCTGGCTGTTTCCCTTTATAATATATTTCAGATATTGGCAGAGCTTTAGCTACCTACATGTTTGCTGCCATCCTCATTACACTGTCCTAAAGACCACTTTGTAAATTCATCCAGAGGAAGGAAGCAAGGAAGGAAGGAAGGCTGATGAAGTGTTATATTAATATCCCTTAATGGCCAGGCGGAAATAGTTCAGTGAGCTTTCATCATCTGGAGTATAATATTTATGTTGGTAGTATGTTGGTCTCCAAGGAAAACAGAACTCCAAAATGTTCTTCATTCACCAGACCCATGTACATAACTCTTTGAGGGTGGAAAATCATGATGAACTTAGTCTGATTTCTTTTTAATGTGATGCTCTCATAAAAGATGATGGAATGGTGATTTGCAGCCTTACCACACTGGGGACACTTTAATGAAATCCATTCTTCCATGCAAATCTTAACCATGTGGTAGCTTTTCATGTATGCCATACTTCAAAAAGCCTTTAAATATTTCCTCCCCATTATCATATTTTGCTCTCTTCCAGCTTTAACCACTGGGATAATTAATTTTCTGCATTTCTGCTCCAGTGGAGCCTCATTTGTTTTTTGTGGCTATTTTATCAAATTATCCTTTTGGGCCGTGTTTGCAGTGTACGTTTTCTGACAGCTACTAACTAAAAGGAAAACATGATCCAGTACTTTCGAACTTATTTGTATCCATAAATCTATGAATAGATTTTTTATTACAATGCAAATTGTGCTGACAATTTCCTTGTCTTTTCCCCAACTCAACTGTTCGTTTCAATGAACCTCCTGCCTGTTCCTGTAGAATGGAGGTAAGAAAAATCTTTGCATAATTATTACTAATATTGTGTGAGAAATGTATGTAAACACTTGGAAAACTTTTTTTTTTTGCTCAAGATGAAAATAGGTGCTTGCCAAGAGTATTTGTGCTCTTTTACTTTCAATTAAGTCTATTTAAAATACAGATCGTAGTATTTTCCTGGTTCACTTCTTTCTATCTTTGCAAAAAGCGGTGATGGAGGGTTTTGGTATGTGTCTGAATTTAATCAATAAACAAAGCTATGGAGTAATGAAATGTTGATAAAGTTACAGGCTCTTATAGCAGCAGTCCCCAACGTGGAGTGGGGAGAGGGAAACTGGGCCACATGTGCACATGTGCAGCTCAACTTGTGCAAGCACAGGATCGACGCACATGTGCATGCACACGCAGCTTGACTTGTTCAAGTTGAGGTGCACACACATGTGCACACGTGCTGGCCCACTACTCGCGCAACCTGGTTGCAAATAGGCCACAGCCTGGGGGTTCGGGACCCCTGTTTTATAGTATATCAACTTGTCAAGTAACCTTAAGTTATTTAAACATCACAGTTTAACATTATGATTCAAGTTAATTTCTGTTTTACCTTAATTGTTATAGCAATGAGTTATTTTGCATATTGCTTCAGAAATACAAATAAGTGATATTGGTTAAAAATTCAAGGGTCTGCTTATCAGCGGATGGGGCTTATCCAGTTACATTAAAAAAAAACTGAGGAAAAAAATGTACTGTATTTAATTGAGGATAAGCCCATCTGCAGATAAGCCAGGCCCAGTTTTTAAGATGTATTTAAGCAGCTGAAATTCTTGGCTTATCTGCAAGTATATATTGTATGATTAATTTAGCCCTGGCAGATATTGAGACTAAGGAAAGATAGTTTCAGTAAGGCTATGAAAAAGTAGTTATTAAAAATAAAATTTATCATTCATCTTAGGCTCCTAATAAATCAGAATATAAATATACATTCAGAGGCTTCCTTTCTCTTGGGGCTAGCGCACTCTTATAACATGGCTGCCATTTGGGAACGGCTTTTCCTATTTATTAACTGCATCGTATATTGAGTGAGATCAGTTACAAAAGACAACTGGTTCCTTCAGTACAGGTAGTCTTTGACTTATAACCATTCATTTATGACCGTTCAAAGTTACAACAGCACTGAAACAAAGTGACTTATGGCTGTTTTTTACACTTATGACTGTTGCATGGTCACATGATTAAAATCCGGACACTTGGCAACTGATCTGTATTTATGGTGGGTTGCAGTGTCCCGGGGTCATGATTCACTTAGCAATTGTGTTATTGACTTAACAACTGCAGTGATTCACTTAACAACTGTGGCAAGAAAGGTTGTAAAATGAGGCAAAACTTATTTAACAACTGTGTTGCTTAGCAACAGAAATTTTCGGCTAAATTGTGGTGATAGGTTGAGGAAAACCTGGACCCCCTTTTGGTCCTCAGAATGTTCACTGCATTGTGGGCAATAAAGTTGACTCTATAAATTAGTATTTTGCTTGGCTGTTTATCAGTTTCCTGTATACTTTTTAAAAAAATCAATACATTTTATACCTTTTAAAAATATTTTTTTTATTGATTCAAGTGGGGCAGAAAGCCAAGTTGGTGACTTGGAACCCCAGACAATTTGGAGCATTTGCAATTTAATAAAAGTTAAAACCAGAGCCTGAATAGGCATAATAATAAAGGCAACTTTACTGAAGATAAGGCTGATCCTGAGAGAGACGGGATACAAATATAAAACATACACAAAATAAATATGTTATAATATCTTCAATTTTTCTATTATGCCACTACAAAGATTTAATTGTGAGCGATATTCCAATAGAAGCAAGGACTAGAAAAGAAAATTTGAGTCTTTCAAAAGTGAACACAGTGCAAAATTGTTAGAAACGGAAAGCAGTAATTTCGGAAAACCCATCCATCTGCCTGAAAATTGTATTAACCCTTGGGAAACCTGAGTTGCATGCTTCTGGTTGGAAGACTGAATAATGAAGTTATTCTGTCTTTTCAATAGACCTTTTTTTCTGGTAAGCAGGAGAGAGAGAGAGAGAGAAAAAAAGTGGAGAAAGAAGAGACTGGAAAACACTCCAGGGTTGTAAATTGAAAACATCAGTATCTTATCCTATTAAGATTTGGTGAATAAAGGATACAAATTGCCCTGCAAATTGCCCTAGAAACAAAGCCTCTTGAATGGAGACTTTGTGTTCACTTTGTGTATATATCTTGTGGATAGATACATTTCCTAGACCTTATTAAATTCTAATTTTATATTAACAACAGTAAAAATTATGAAGTACTCCAAGTCAGAGCTATTAGAATGAATCAAATGCATAGTTTTAGAAACCATGTAATTTGATGAATTAAAGTTGATTAGACCTATTCCATTAAACATATTTGGGGTGGTGGTGGAATCTGTTTGCAGGCATGTTCAGCAATTAAATAGAATAAATATCAATATATTATGTGTTCTTCTGGTAAGATATTTCTTTCATCTCCCAGAAACCCCAAGCCATGTTTTTAAAAGTATCTAAGGAAATTGCAAAGTTTAGTGAAATATAATTCCAATTACAAAAAAAACCTTGTAATTTTGGAATATAGTTTCAATAAGGAAACTGTTTAATCATCTGTATTTTCTGATCGTTTAGCTTTTCTTATTAAAAGACCAAAAATGGGTTTTACAAGTGGGCACAAGAAAGTAATAATGGCCCTATAGGCTAAAATGAGTTTTCCAAAAAGTTTTGGAACAGTTGATTATTGTCATTCTTCATTTATTTTACACTTAATTACCCAGATTAGTTTAATTATAGATATTGTTTTATTTGATTGAGCTAGTCCTCTTGTAACTCTCTTTCATTAATTATTAGCTGTTTTAGAGGTTTTTGTATTTGCCATAGTATTTTAACTGTTACAGATGTTTTTGTTGATTGCTTTGTAAACTATCAGCCTCTATTCAGTGTTTTCAAAATAGGACAAACAAACTATGGCTGAATTATACTGGCAATGGGCCAAGCAGAAAGTACACATGTGGCTAGAAACTGGATAATTTTAGTGAAACTTACTGATATGCATAACCTCCTGCCCTGGTGGTCCTCATTCATAAGTTAATAAACACTGGAAACAGAGTATCAGAAATGTCAGATGCTTGCCAGGTTTATAGGCCAATGTTGAATAATAGCTGCAACTAAAGAAAAAAGAGAATAAATACAAACAAAAAGCAAAAACTCAGATCCAGTTGCTAGGCTTTTTTTTCCTGGCATAAACAGAGCATGCCAAAAGTTCGTAGTCTTGACAGCATTTTCTAGGATCCATTCTGTGTATAACAAAAATATTCCATAAAGGTTAATAGGTCATGGCAAGATAGCAGCCAAATCTGTCAACCAAATTCCCACTGTTGGAAATGCAAGGTGGGAAGGCATTTGAGGAATGTTCATATGACCTCTGATTGACACATAGTGTGCTTGTCAAGGCCATCCTTTTATTTATTTATTTTACTGCTGCCAGAGGGATTGGAAGCAACCTTTTGAAGAAGACATCCATCAGCTTTTTTTCTGCCAGTCTAGATTCCTTTCGCAGGAAACCCAGATTTGCCTTCTTGTAGAATTCACATCGTTTCTAGAACTTAAAGAGATTCAACTACATTCAAGGAATTGGCTACTTTCTGACAACAGCATTTTAAGCCTCTTAGTTTTGTTAAGGCTGTAAAACAGGGGCGTCAAATTCGATTTCATTGAGGGCCACATCAGGGTTGTGTTTGACCTTGGGGAGGCTGGGATGGGCATGGCCAGGGTGGGCATGGCCAGCTTGACATCACTCGCGTTGGGGGGAGCCTGTGGTGGCCCAAGTGCTCTGCCAGCGAAAAAAGACTCCCGAGTTCCATTTTCGGCCGGGACGTCCTCCTGCAACCCACTGCAGAGGCATCGTGCACTGGTCCTTCACTGTTTCCAGGGTGGCCCCACGGGCCAGATCTAAGCACCCCTGTCCCTGTGGCCTTGAGTTTGACACCCCTGCTGTAGAAACATGGAGCCAAATTAGGGTACACAATCTGGAAAAGGAAGCAGCAAATAAAGAAACAATCAGCAGACCAAAAACAGTTGCTGATCTGTGTGGACCTAATAATGAACAAAGATTTGCCTGCTAGATGGATGAATGGTTTGACTCAGTTCAAAGTGACTAATTTTACAGATAAGCAAATTGGGGGGGGGGGGAAGAAATATTCAATTACTTTTGTGTAATGAATGTTATAATATGCTATAGAGCTCCATCTGGCTAGGTGACAAAGGCAAGCTTAGATGGAAGCTAAAATCTAGACTGAAGCATTAGCTGGCTAGCTAAACAGGTATGCAAAATTCAAGGACATAATAAACCCATGGCCTGCTGTCACCAAAAGAAGCACTAGACTAATGAGGCCTGAGCTTATTCAGTAATCTTTAGGAGCCATTCAGAGGAAAATAGTAAGAAACTGTGGGTACAGACAATGAACAGGCTGCTTATAGTATCTCCAGAGAAAGAATCTGAATTCTGAACAGGAGCTTTGTTATTAAGAGTTGAAGATGTCCTCCCACAGGTTGCTGCAAATCCTGCTAGTTGTCTTCTTTCAGAAGCCTCTCTTTGACACAATGAAGGCTAGAAGTGGAGCTTATAAAACTACAGGCAGCATCTCTGTATATCATTCATAAAATCAGAGTGGAAAAGACTTGAGCACAGGAAGAAATAGGACCCCTGGCTTGCCGTACTATATCCGCAGGGTTGCTGCACAGCGATCAAGTTACAGTCATCATTAATCACTTCCTTTCCTTCAAACTTGAGCTGAGGAGAAAGCCGTCCCATCCGGATGGTAGCCCCCCACAAATGGAGTAGCATTAAAGATGCAAGTTAAGTTGCAACCCTGAGAAAGAATTCTCAAACTGGGAAAGCTGACCAGCATTCTTGCAGCTGGAATTCATCTGTAAATATGGAGTGTTTGGAAATGCTAGTCATCTTGTCAAAAAGCAGGCAACTCATTTTCCTCCAGGCAGACAGATTGGTGATGTGAAGGGTTTTGCAAAGGTGCAGATAGCTGGCATTTCCAAATATTTAGAAGGGATATAAATTGAACTCTGTGACCTTTGAGTAAAGCTTCATAAAATAGCTTTGGCTGAGCAGAGTTCTGCATTTGTTTCATATGAAGGGGGAGCGGAGTGGCTGGAGGAAGAATTGCCTTTGTTTATTGCATACTGTCAGAGTCAACCTGTATGAGATGGGCAGCCATATAATCTTTCATAAATCTATAAATAAATCACTGCCATGAAAGGGTTACCATTAGGAAGGATGTGCAAGTGGATTAAACAAGACATTGTAGGCTAATGATTTTTTGTGCACTTGCCTGTGAGGCAAATCTGTCCCCAACATTGTAAATGCCTTAAGGACCTGGCTTTTCTCCCAAATGTTTAGAGAGATTAATTGATATGTTTGTGTGGATTGGTGCCAGGTTTTGGTTTTTATTGTTTTTTAATTGAGTGTGTTTTACAGTTTTTTGAAATGATTTTATTGGAAGCCGCCCAGAGTTGTCTGAAAGATGGGTGGCTATAGAGATGCTTTAAAAAATAAAATAAAAATGAAATATTGGCAGAGATGCCTTGGTTTGCCATCTGGGTCTAACATCATATTGGTAATCATGATTTGCCAACTCAAACGAACAGTATTTTCCTTCAGAAATTAGCCTCTATGGGCAGTCCCCCCATTGAGGGTAATTTCTGAATTTGAACTCTTCAGAGTTTCATTCTGAACTGAGTGAATTTGTCACGGTAATCCTTGGGCAAGAGACATAGGGTTAGGGGTATAAAAAGCAGCCAAGATGGTGGCTGTGGCCTGCAATCAAAGATTTGCCCTTTTTGCAACAAATGTAAAAATAGAGTGGGAGGTTGGACAGCTGTCATCACCAATTTTTTTTTAATGACTCATGCTGTGCATGAGTGATAGGTAGAGATTTTTGTTTGCTTTAAGATTGCTTTTGTACATGAACAAAAGAGTGGATAACAAGTGGCATAAATAAGATATCCTACATTTCTATTATTTATACTAAGAAGGTAGACTTTTAACTAATCTTCTGATTAAAAGCTATGAAATCCAGAAAGCTATGAAATCTGTAAAAAAGGAATCTCAAAATAAAAACTAATGAGTAAGTCTAAATGGAATGACTATAATATTCTTTAGGAGTAAGCTGCATTGTATTCAGTGCTATTTATTTTTTATTGCATAGGATCAGGTTCAATTATTACATTCATATATTTTTTATTTGTTGGGCAAATATACAGTTGAAAATATTTAGCATCTGCCAAGCACACTTTGAGTCTTGATTGCCCTGGGAAGGACACATACTTTCAGCATAATGAACAGAGATCTACTTAAGATCTACCTGCTAATATATAAAAGTTTAGGGATGCTGTTTGCAGAGATCTATGATTTTTTAAAAATTTCTGAAGTGCAGACTTTGAACAATTGAGTAAATAGCTAGTTTGCTATACAAAGTTAGTGGTATGCTTTTCAGGGTCCAAGGAACTCTCTATCAGATGTCTTGGTTAAAAACTGATACGTGTGTGGAGGGAATAGGGAAATATGACTGATCTTGGGATGTGTACCCATTAGTTTTAGCATTATTATTCAGAAAGAGAACACATTATTAGATAAAAGTTATTGTTAGTTTTTATTGGGAGTTATCCTAAGTCTTCCTGATAAAAGAGTATTGATTTTTGACAGCTGGGATTAATCGCTCCAAAAATGTGAACTTCCAAAATATTTGTTTGCTTTTTCTTTTCCAACAAACCTGAGAGAACTTCTAGGAATCTCTTCACTAAATTCTGTACTTGATCAGAATCTGATGACTTCAATTTATTTTAATTAAAAATGTCAACTGCAAAGATATGGATTAAAGATCAAGCATGTTTTTTCTTTCTTTTCATCTCTTTTTTTTAAGCATTAGCTTTCTCATTTGAGCCAGAATTCTTAGGATTATGAAAACTTGCAATTATTTTGAAAATCTTGCTTGATCTGCTACAGGGACCCCCAACCCTCAAGTCGTGAACCAGTACTGGTCTGTGGCTGGGGTGCTCAAGCAGTGGGCAAGTGCACAAAACTTTATTTGCATGGGAGCTAGGTTGCACATGTGAAACCATCTCCTTTCCTTGCCACCGCTGCTGCTGCTGCTGCCAATCCATAAAGCCAGAAAGGTCGGGGACTGCTGATTGACTGATATTATTCATACCTATATTATACAGGTAGTCCTCACTTACTAACCACAACTGGAGCTAGCAACTCTGTCATTGAGTGATATGGTTGTTATTCGTGTGATTCAACTTGCAATTTTACTGCTAGTCTCTCCATTGATTTGGTTTGTCAAAAATCGGTAATGGAGTGTGCAAATGGTGATCCCACACCTGTGAGATGTTGCAACAATTATTAAATACCCATTGGCTGTGAAGCATCTGAATCTCGATCACCTGGCTACAGGGACACTGTGATAATGTGAAGGCTGGTCGTAAACTTTACCTTCCATAAAGTTACTGTTGTAACTTTGAACGGTGTCTAAACTTGGCAGTTAAAGAAGAATTACCCCATCAGAATTGCTTTTGTTATTTCTTCAATGGCTGTACACTTCAATTCCAGCCTGCATGGAAATCCTTATCTACCTGTGTTTCTCCCATCAGCAAAGTCTACAAAGGTGACGCAGGCTACTGCAGTTCATATCGGGGAGAGGTGTGTAGTGGTTTGTTGGCAAAGGATGCATTTGTTTTCTTTAATACTTCCTATGGAGACCCGGAGGAGACCCAGGAACTGCTTGTTCGCACAGCCTGGGCTGAGCTGAAAACCGTGAGTTCGTTTTGCCGTCCAGCCGCTGAGTCGCTGCTGTGTCACTACATCTTCCAGGAGTGCAACCCCTCCAGGATTGGACCTGCTCCAAAACCTGTTTGCAGGTAACAGACGTCAGCAAAACACTTCGCTTTTGATTCTTGGCTTATCCCACATATTATATGATATTCTGTTACACCGAGTGAATTTGAGCTGTGTAGTTCAACTAGACTTCTTTTCTTGAAAACTTTGATATTCTTAGGGAGACACCAAAGGAAAGTTCAAATTTTGTGTACAATTAAATGCCATTTCAGCATATAGGTACAATGTCAGTATTATGATAGTCAGGTTTCAGTGTGCTTCTGGACAAATCCATGACATGAAGAGTTGTAATGTAATTATTACTATGAGGAGTAATAATGGTTCTCTATGAGACCTGCAATGTATTTTACTTACTAGTCATTGAATAGGCCAAGTCCAAGTAAACTAGTAAGTTGACTTCATCACTATTCTACACAGCTTAGTATAAATATGTTCATATAAGCAACGATGTGAGTGCAATTTAGAATTAATTGATATATTTGAATTGCACTATACTGTACTTCTAGTTCTTGCACAAAACCCAACTTCTGCTCTACTGGATCAGAGTTTTTAATTTGACATTCTGTTTTCAGAGTGGGGAACTTAGCTATTGAGAAAAAAAAAACCCTGACAAATAAGAAATGTGCATGATGCAACTTCACAATAAATGTGTATTTATTGTGAAATGATGGAATAAAATAGTTATGCCATTGAAAAAAATGCTTTGGACCTGTTCTGAGTTTAAAGTTGTTTAGTATGGGGGTTGCATGGAATTATTGGAATTGGACCAGTAATATTTTCCAATTTTGAATCATGCAGGAGTATAAATTCCCAGGTCATTCTGAAAACATTAAGCCTTCTCAGATACTTTCTGGAGTAGGTTTTCACTTCACCTAGCAACTCTGTACACAGAGACTGTCAATCATTGCTACCCCCACCTGTTAGCAGAGTAAGAATTATAGCTTTCTGTTTAGCTTACAACTGCAGTTAGCTTTTTGTGAATGGGTGTTCGGCCATTGCTGTTGACAAAATATGCTAATACATGCATGCAAAATGAATAAAGAAAACAAAGCCAAAAGGTGGCACAGTTGTACCAAAAACAGAGTCCCGGGCAAGATTTAAAAGATAATTAAGTCAATTTCAGTGTACAAAACAGATTAAAAGAGATTCGTAATCGATATTCCAAAGCCCGTCTCATCTACACCAGTCTGTGGTTGTGTATTTATATACTATCCATTGTGATTGCAATATTGTGATTATGTGGCTGACTTTGCATTCCACTGTTGTTTATAAAATGATGTAGAGAGCATTGCCTTGCTGTAAAGGATCTCTACTGCTTTAAGGAATGGCTTACGATGGAAGAAAATGCCCGCAAAGGCATTTACAAGCCGGCACTGATGTTGCTTACTTTGCCGGAGTGTAACAGACTTCCCAGCATGCACCAGGAACCCACCGTCTGCACCAGGATCCCACATTTTGGTAAGTGCCTCAGTAAATTGCATGACTCTGCAATAAAACACCCTCCTCCCAGCAATCTGGCTGTCCCTCACCCTTTTTATTCTTCTGGAAAGCCATCAAGAGCTGGCTCTTCACCTGGACACTGGAATAGAGTGAGGAGAGTCTGGGGATGATGGTTGGGGCATCCTGGGAGGATGACTGAGGTACAGGTAGTCCTCAACTTACAACAGTTCATTTAGTGACTGTTCAAAGTTACAACATCACTAAAAAAAGTGACTTATGACCATTGCAGCATCTCCATGGTGACGTGATCAAAATTCAGGCACTTGGCATCTGACTCATATTTATGATGGCTGCAGTGTCCCAGGGTCACGGGTGATCACTTTTTGTGACCTTCTGACAAACAAAGTCAACAGGGAAGCAAGATTCACTTAACAACTGTGTTACTAATTTAACAACTGCAGTGATTCACTTAAAAGCCATGGCAGGAAAGGTCATAAAAGGAGGCAAAACTCACTTAACAACTGTGTTGCTTAGCAACATAAATTTTGGGCTCAGAGTGGTTGTAAGTCAAAGACTACATGTACTGGATTTTTTAGTTTTTTGGTTTTCTGGTTTTAGTAGTTTAATTGTGGTTGGAAGCTGCTCAGAAGATGGTTGGCCACACAATTTTTAAAAAATAAATAAAATAAATATCTTCCCCTTGCTCCACAAAAGTTCTTGTGAAAATTATGTATTTGATACCTAATGCTGTCAAACCCAAAGTCCTGCTCAATTTTCCTTCCCATCTGTTTCCCAACTGATTACAAGGGAAGGGTCTATATTAAAAAAATTAATAAATAGTCATGGGTAATGGGATTCTGATTTAGCCTCTGAGTAGTCAAGGACACAACAAGGCAAGAAGGAAAAAGGGTTTTGTCCTTAGGTACAGGCAAGTATCTGGCAACTTGGGCACCTATGAATTGTTCAACCTCCACATATCACTGAATGTATTTGAATCAAAGTGGTAAGAATCTCTTTCATCAAGTACTCTGAGCTCTGGAAGAACAATGTAACTCACAGGAAACAGTCAGGTTAAAATGTTCTTTCCATGGTGATTTATAGTTATCTGCATATGGCCAATCATCTAGCTGGGGATAAAGGCATAGCTAAGATATTTGGTTGATAACTTAACATTCCTTTAATCATGTCATACTAAATACCATGGCACCAACACTTTTATCTCTGGGATTATTATATAGGATCTTGATTATATATATATTTTTCTATCTTTTTCTTTCCTCAGATCTGAAAGAAGAAGGCACAACAAGTAAGCAGTTCTGTTTAGAATTTGACATTTTAAAAGAATATATGGTTTTATAAAAAGTGTTGGGCAATTTAGCAGGATGGCAGAAGGTTCATGACTGTAACAGTAAAAATTTAAATTAAATTAACTGGACTTAGAAAGAAAGAGTCTGAGGTTTATGAGAGCTGTTCGAGCCGCCCCATAAATAATCATGCTGAGTTCCCGATCTGTCAAAAAGACGCCAGTGAAGCATATTCAGTCTCCCCATTTAACCCTTGAAAGAAAACTTAATTATTTTTTTCAATATTGTCAGAGCAAATATGCTTTGTCCACTAAGGGGGAATGTACCGTATACTGTTATTAGACCATCCTGTTTAATTTTGTTTCTCTTCAGAAACTTGTTACAAAGGGAATGGGGTGACATATGAAGGTTTGGTGAATGTCACAGCTTCTGGCATTCCATGTCAGAAGTGGAGTGCACAGGTAAGAAGATTATTTTTCAAGGTGAAGAAAAGCTTTGCTGTAAAATAGATTTGAATATATATCTCCCTCTGGGAATTGTTGGTATCAAATCATTTCTGGGCTGGGAGAGGAAGTAGATTAGCCTTTGTGTAGAGGAGAAGAGAGATGGGGGGTTTGTTTATGTCAAGTTTATTTGCAGATTAAAAAGGGCTTTATGTTGGGAGACGAACACGGTATTGCTTAGTAAGAGTCTAAAATGCGAAACACATTGCTGTCACGCTTGAGGATTTTGTCCTTTCTGTGTTACAAAATGAGATGGACCGACCTTCCTGTCTAATGTGTGGATTAAGATGCAAG
Source organism: Pseudoxyrhopus heterurus (assembly GCA_032468235.1). Classification (NCBI taxonomy): domain Eukaryota; kingdom Metazoa; phylum Chordata; class Lepidosauria; order Squamata; genus Pseudoxyrhopus; species Pseudoxyrhopus heterurus. The sequence goes on along the minus strand of JANHJO010007316.1, from coordinate 227,024 downwards.
TTCTCTTTTGCAGTTCTCACTGAGGTTTTTTTCTGTTGAAAACAAAAGCACTAAAAATAAGTATGGAAACAAATAAAAAAATTGATAATGTACTGGTATTTTGAAAAGTGGAGAAAATCGATTCAGATTCAAATTTTCTTGCAGAACTTTCTTTTTAAACAGATTAATGAGACAGTAGAGTAGACCGGACAAATGTGAAACATATAGCCAGAAAACAAGTTGATCATTCCATTCATATTTTTAAATGGGGAAGGTATAGCCTAGCACTGATTCATCAGCCCTTCCGCCCTGGAGCTTTCATTCTTTACAAAATTCTGCTAAGATTGCTTCAAAAGGGCCCAAAATTTTAGAAAACACTTGAAAAATATTTACTATCTTCTCCCCTGTCACTAGGTTCCTCATGCACATAGAAAAACACCTGAGATTTTCCCAGAGCTCTTCAATGCAATCAATTATTGTCGTAATCCAGGGGGTGAAAATGCGCGGCCCTGGTGTTATACAAGAGATCCTTCTATCCCGTGGGAATACTGCCACATAGCTCAGTGTGAAGATGGTAAGTTCCCATGGCAAACATTATTCAATGGTGGTTTGGTGTGAATTTACCCAGCAGATCTAGTCCAAAAGTTGCAAGCTCGCTACTTTTTAAAATTTTGATTTGGCATTACTCTATGAATTTCTGCTTATGTTTGGAATTTGGTTGTAAACAAATTAGACTTACAAATGGACTTACAACCATTTAATGTTTAGTATCTGTTCAAACAACAGTGTTACAGTGTTTCAGTGTTACAACAGCCCTGAAAAAAGTGACTTCTGACTATTTTTCACATTTTTGGTAACTTACCACAGTATATTAAATTTGACTGTCCCAAAGGTGCTTTTTCCAAAAGTCAACTGGGCTTTCTTGTTTTTTTCTTTGAAAATATTTCACTTCTCAGAACTGAAGAAGCTTCTTGGATAAGAAGTGAAATGTTTTCAAAGAAAAAAACCCAAGAAAGTCTAGTTGCCTTTTAGGAAAAGCATCTTTTGGACAACCATAACCTAGATGATTGAGAATCTCCATAGACATTAAGGTTGTCTAGTACCAATAATTCAATCTGATAATCCATTATGCTATTTTTCAGGTTGAAAGTTAACCAATAAAGACCCATCTGCTTTCGAATTTACTAAGTTGCAAGGGTTTAATATGACTTGCTGTACAGTAATAAAAATAAGTATATCACTGGATCTTAGCTATTTACATTTGTTTCTTCTTTCTTTTGAAGAACATTCTTCACATTCCATTAAAAGCAAAATAGGGATTAGCCAAGAATTGAACTACACCATAAAGTCAATGTAGGAGTGGATGTGGATTTGATTTGGAGTTTTGGTACTTGTAAGAAGAGCGGGGCGGACCTAACACTCCTAATCTGCAGATTTTTCCTTGGAACAGTCGCACAGCATTTTAACCTCAGTCGGGCATATTGCTAGTTCTAAAATCATTTGGAGGTCACATGTGAAGGGAGGATTAAAATAGTTTTAAAAAAGTTTGATGGCCCCTTTCAGGACTGGGTTTCCAAAGGATTGCTTGCCACAAAACATCCCTCCTTGGAGTATCAGGTGGTTGTGATCTTTAGAAGGCTACTGTAAGACTGTCCCCAGCTGTCAGTTCATGCATGCATATGTAGAGCTGTTTTGCTGGCAATCTCAATGAAAGGTTGTGTGGGATTTTAAAACAGCTGCAGTCTGGCTTTCCGGAGAAGGTGTCTGCTTTAGTGTTACAGGAGGAGGTGCTTCGTTTGGGCCAATGAATGTTGAACAGTGGCTCTGTCCAATGTATTGTCCCACTCCATTAAATATTTCTCTCCATTATCACTTGCAAAACAGTCTTTATTTTTGCCATTTTGAGAATGCTATGTTTTTTCTTCTCAAATATTTTTGTACACTAAAAACAAGGAGCCCAATTCCTATTCCCTTCAATGCACTGCATAGTGCTTCTGCTTATTGGGCTGCTTCCATACTAATTTCCATGGCAATATGATAATAGCATAAGCAACGGTGCCTCTAAAATTGAAGTCTCATTTGTTTTTTATTTTAGATTCCTTGGCACTAGGAACAACAAAGTTGAGTACAGCATCTCCACATTTCCCTTTCTTCCCCTCTCTCTCTCCTACCTACTCCATGACTGTCATCATCTCTGTCATCTCCAGCTTTGCAATGGTCATCATTCTCATTATTACAGCCCTTGTTTGTTGTCGGAGACGCAAGCAATGGAAAACCAAAACAAGGTAAGTGTTAGTGAGCACAATCAGATGCGGCAAAACGAAGAATGACATCAACTTTGCTGAATTGAAGAGCCTGTTTAGTGATGCGATTAAAGTGCTGGACCAGAAACTGAAGGACAGCAAGTTCCAATCTTCCCTTAGGTGTGAAAGTCAGCTGGTTGACTTTGGGCCAGATTGTATCTCCCTTGTCATTCTATTTCTATGTGCAGAGCTATGTATTTTGTGATTTTTCTCCAGTTCTTTCTCTTCTGTTCTGCTGTCTCCAGATACTGCCACATCTACTATCCAGACTTCATTTTTGTCTTTCTTATGGACAATTATTAAGTCTGGGATGCTATGTGGCAAGTGCTTGTGAATCTCAGTTCTAAAGTCCCACCATAATTTAGCTTCTTTACATTCTATTACTTTGTCTGTTTTGTAGTCCCACCAGTTTTTGCTTTCAGGCAAGTGGTATTTCTTCAGATCTTCTATTACTAACTTTTCTGTTATAATCCTATGCTGTTGCTTTTTCATTACCCTTACATGGCCATAAATGGGGGTTATATGACCTTAAATCCTATAAAACTGGGGGAATCAGTTTAGAGAAGGGAACTTTTTGTATGTAGGCAGATTTAGCCTTTTATAAGTGTCATCTTTTAGTGCGAAGTATCATGGATATAGATGCTCCTAAGAGTAATACTTGGGACATGGTGGCTCAGTGGGTAAGACGCTGAGCTTGTTGATCAAAAAGGTCGGCTGTTCGGCGGTTCGAATCTCCTAGTTACTTGTCCCAGCTTCTGCCAACCTAGCAGTTCGAAAGCATGTAAAAATGCAAGTAGAAAAATAGGATCCACCTTTGGTGGGAGGGTAACAGTGTTCCACGTGTCATGCTGGCCACATGACCACAGAGACGTCTTCGGACAATGCTGGCTCTTTGGCTTTGAAAAGGAGATGAGCACCACCCTCTAGAGTCAGGAACGACTAGCACAGATGTACGAGGGGAACCTTTACCTTCACCTTTAAGAGTAATACTGGAGACAGGATTGCATACCTTAAATCGGGGGTCCCCAACCTGGTCTGTGAACCGGCACCGGGCTGTGGCATGGCAGAAATGGGGAAGCAACCAAGTGAAGTCCCATCCATGGGATGCAGGCAGCATGCGAAAAAAAACCCTCTGGTGTGCAGAAAAACCTCTCTTCACAGAACTGGTCCCTGGTACCCAAAAGGTTGGAGGCCGCTGCTTAAATGACTGCGAAATAAATAATCTCCTAGTTTAATTTGTGTTTTATCAAAATGATAACATACCTCTGTTTATTTATTTAGCATATGGCATATCATACATGGACTAGCATTCTAAATTAAAATTTATATTTATATATTCTATTTATAGAATTTATTTTTGCATATTCCATATATCCTGGCTGAATGGACACTAGAATTTTGAGTCACAAAAGGTTTTTGGTTTGTTTGCAAGGCTTGTTCCAATTAAGCCACAGATTCTTTCTCCCTCATTCATTTCAGAGAATTGGCACCACCAGCTCTGACAACTCTTCCTTCGGAACTCTTGTTGGACAGGTTGCACCCCAATCCTATGTACCAACGCATGCCTCTACTTCTGAATCCCAAATTATTCAGTTTGGAATATCCACGAAATAATATTGAATATGTGAGAGATATTGGGGAAGGTGCTTTCGGACGGGTTTTTCAAGCAAGGTAAATGAATGGTTAACTTGGCAGCTGTCACTGAGTTCTTTATGTTTAAAATCCTGCAGGGTTAAATAGCCTGAAAATAAGGACCTGTTTATATTAATTGTATGTCACAGAAAGACTACACAAGCCAATATTAGTTACATTCTCCTAAACGTCGTCCCAGTAAGAGAGCTTTTCTACTTATTCCAGGCATGCTAAGGCCTTCACTGCTGCGGTACCATTTTGATTAAGGGGGAATTCTGACTTGGATGCATTCCTTTTATATTGAGCAAAATGACTACTTGGGGAATATATGTTATCACTAGAGAATATATTATCACTTCATATGGTGACTTCATATCGCCATAAAGAACAGTTGCAGGAATTGGGTATGCCTAGTTTAATGAAGGACTAGGGGTGACATGATAGCAGTGTTCCAATATCTGCTGCAGAGAAGAGGGAGTCAAGCTATTCTCCAAAACACCTGAGGGCAGGACAAGTAGCAATGGATGGAAACTAATCAAGGAGAGAAGCAACCTAGAACTAAGAAGAAATTTCCTGACATTGAGAATAATTAATCAGTGGAATGACTTGCCTTCAGAGGTTATAGGTGCTCCCACACTGGAGGTTTTTAAGAAGAGATTGTATAAACATTTATCTGAAATAGTATAGGATTTCCTGCTTGAGGAGTGGGTTGGACTAGAAGATCTCCAAGGTTCCTTCAAACTCTGTTATTCTGAGTAAAATTAATCTAAATCAGGAGTGTGCAACCCCAAATCTGTAGACTGCACTCAACTACCCAAGATCTAATTTATAGTCCTCCATTCGTCAAGCTTGGCTGGGTGGAAAATTCTGAGAGTTGAAGTCCACACATCTTAAAAGTTGCTAATTCTGAGAAACAGTCTTTTAGACACAAGCCTGTCATAAGGCAGTTTATTGTAGTAGTAGTTTATTTAAACTACTAATCTTGTAATTCAACTGCTACAGGAATGGCTTCCATATCACTTGTATTTGGTGACAGAAAATAGAAATAGAAAACCTAATATGGTGCTTATTTTTGGTGTTTCCCCAAAAATAAAACCTGGTCTTATATTTCTTTTGCCACCAAAAAAGGCACCAGGTCTTATTTTTGGGGGACGTCTTCTACTGACTCAACTCACGGCAGCGGCTCCGACAGCCCTACCCAGAAGGAGCCCACTGCTGGCCCACTTCTTCTGCAGCAACGCACATCACCCCCAGCCTTATTCGCTGTCAGAGGCTTTCAGGAAAGGCCTATGCAGCCAGATTGCCAGAGAAATGAGGTGGGAGGTGCCACGCATGTCAATCCGGAGCCCATTTCTTGGCTGCAGAGGCTTTTTCTGAAAGCCTCTGACAGCGAAACGGAGGCCGGGAGCGATGCACACAAGTGGCCGCAGAAGAAGTGGGGCAGAAAGTTGAGGCACGTGTTAGGGTATGTGAGCCCTGGCTGCAACTGTCCGAAGGTAAGTAGTAGGGCAGCTCCAACCCCCCAACCCCACCCTAGCTTAATTTTTACCCATGTGCCTCACCCCACCCCATGCACCTCGGAATGGGCGAGGTCTTAACTAGGGTTTATTTTTGGGGGGGAAGGGCTTATATTGGGTGCACATGTAAAAATCAAGCTAGGTCTTATTTTCAGGATAGGTCTTATTTTTGGAAAACATGGTAATATATAAAATAATAAAGTATTAAATAAAATAATAAAGTAATATATAAAATAATAAAGTTTAAAAGTAGTGAAGTCATGCTTTGAAGGAAGCTGTAGCAGTAAGGACTTGTAAATAATTCTTTCAAATTACAGAATTTTAGTTTTGTGTCTGCAAAATTCCAGATCTTAGGTTTTAGCTCTAGAAAGCAATTAAGGTACCCCCATCCAAATTAGAACCCAGCTGAATTTCCATTGCTCCAACTGCTCAAGGAAGTCACACCATTTTCCTCATCTCTTTCTCACAGAACAAAATATGTTGCAGGTACATTAAAAGAGATTCTTGTGGCTCATCATCAGAGCCCAACAGTTTCCTGAAGACATTTCATTGAGCTTAAATATTTGCAAAGAATTTGATGCTCTTGGTTGCAAAATTACACAGACCTGGCTTGCAGTTGCTTTACCACTCTGGGTGATTTGATTTCAGACTGGCCTTTTGCCTTTTGCTGGCATTTGACAATGATGTGACATTTGCTGCATTCAGCTGCACCTGTCTGACTGCCGAATGGCCAGAGCAGCTATCATAAAAGCTAGAAATACGTTTTGGAAGACTAGAACCACTGAATGGCTCCAGAATAGTAAAACAACTTGACATTTAAGCCAACAGCTGAGCAGGTTGACTGTATGCACTTACTGTTCCCTACTACAGTACATATATGTACAGAGAGTTACTACATGATTGGGATATCTCTTCCTCATGGTCAGATCAGACGTATCTATCAATGTGAGATAGTTAGAAGTAGAAATTCCCTTCCTGAGCTTTAATTGTATTCTGTTTGAAGTGTGGTCCTAGTTACCAATTGCTCTGCATATTCTTTTTCTTCTTCTTATCATTAGCTATTTGAACTTCAGGAAGAATGCAAATAAATAAGCATACTTTATGAAGCAGATATCATTTTCTGCCATGAGCCTATTATCTAAGTTAGCCTTCCTATATAGGGATGATATACTGGTAGTGATATGCTGTGATTTCTTGCTATGCTCTATCATATCCTATGTTCTGTCATGGGTAATAACAGTGGGATGGGATGTCTTCCCATTATAACCAATGAGAAGAAAACGTTTTTTATACAATGCTAAAGTAAAGTAAAGATTGTAGTTTGAATTAAAACAGATGTGGTGTGGCTATAGTAATCTCTAGTATCATTCTATAACTCATCCTCTTTTAATCCTACTGTCCCAGTTAATCATGACAGCCTAACAGGTGATGTCTGGAAAATTTGGGAGTTGCATTCCATAAAGGACTCTATCCGACCTGTAACTTTTCTTTCTGCATCTTCCCTTAGGGCTCCTGGACTGCTTCCTTATGAACCTTTCACAATGGTTGCAGTGAAGATGCTCAAAGAAGAAGCCTCAGCAGATATGCAGGCTGATTTTCAAAGAGAGGCAGCTCTCATGGCTGAATTCGACAATCCAAACATTGTCAAACTTTTAGGTACCAAAGCCAATCCTCTTTGTTTTCCCTTTCACATGGTAGATGTAAATTTTAAAACATGTCTTTAGAGTACTGGCTTAACCATCAAAGATGACTTACTGATGAAGGAATTGGCAGTACCAGAACCTGAGGTTTGATCTGGCAAAGCTTTGGATACATCTGGCTCCTTAGCATCCTGTGCAAAATAACTTGCAATTTTTGAGAGTCTTCTTGACCTCAACTTAATATTTCAAAGGGCCCAACACTTCCCTTTCTTTCCATAATACAGTGCATCATTTGATAGTCTCATTCGGGCCTTTTCCGTCTCTGTCATTTCCCACCAAAGGCTATTGAGTGCTGCAATCAGAAACACCTGAAGGTTTTGTTGTGTCTTTTTCTGCTGAAAGGATTGTCTATATTTCAGCAGCAAAAAAGGAAAAAGAAAACAGGAAATTGACTCTCTGCTGGAGAAATGTGTGTGTGTGTGTGTTTATTAACACCATATTGGATATATTAGGAAAGGCCAAAGGGTTATGGGACTGCTGAGCATCCTTTGACCCAAACTTTCATGTGGACACTTTTCTTGGAGTCAGATCCAGATGTTTTCACACTAAGAAATGCTTATTTTTTCTTTAAAAGACAGTTGAAGGCACTAGCAAAAATTCAAACCCAGCTACTGAATGTTCATTAGAAAAGTGTTGTAAAAGTATGATCAATATTTATGCATTTCTCAGTCTTCATTTTTCCCAATTTAATAGTACAAATAGAGGATTGCATGTTCTGATTATTTGATGAACTTTTGTCCAGTGCCCTCATTTAACTCACAAATGACTATGAGTTTGAATGATCATTGGATGAGAGAAGAGTTCTTTGCATATATATCCTTAGGTGATTCCTTGTTTTATCATTCACATATTCCTGGCATCCAAAGCTAATTGAACCATTCAGTTGTGGTTGAATCCATTGTTACTGGAAGCTAAGGTGTTTTAAAAAGTGGGACCTGTTGCTAGTGCTGTCGAGAAAAATTCGTTTTGGAATTCTTTTCAAGAAAGAGTAAAGCATCTTTGATACTCTCAAAGCGGAAATGTAGTCCTGGCCATTTGTTTTGCAGATGAAATTATTTCGTATTTTCTTTATGTTGCCTTCTCTTCTTCCCTCTTCTTCCTCTTTTACCTCCACCATCAAATGGTTATTTCTGCCCTACAAATAATGATCCTTTAAAACATCTGCTTTTCTTTAGGGTAACTTCTGTTTTGCGGATTTCATTTTATTTATTTATATTTAATTCTAAGAATTTATATGGCTGCCCATCCCATGGCAGTGATTTCATAGCAGAAAAAGAAAACTTCCCTTTTGGTAGCCCAACCCAGCAATTTCCCAGTGGGTTAAGCTACATTTTTCATCACTTCTGGTAAGCCAACAATGTTGGGGAAGCATAATATTTATTCAACTGTTAGAGGAAACAATGTACAGGTAGTCCTTGATTTATGACCACAATGGAGCCCAAAATTTCTGTTGCTAAGTGAGACATTTGTTCTGCCCCATTGTACAACCTTTCTTGCCATGGCTGTTAAGTGAATCACTGCAATTGTGAAGTTAGTAACACAGTTATTAAGTGAATCTTGCTCCCCCATTGACTTCGCTTGGCAGAAGGTTACAAAAGGTAATCCGGGACATTGCAATCATCATAAATATGAGATACCTGCCAAGCATCTGAACAGTGGTGGGAATCAATTTTTTTACTACTGGTTCTGTGGGTGTGGCTTGGTGGGTGTGGCTATGCGGTCGGCCAATCAGAGGTGGTATTTGCCATGGTCAGCCAATCAGAGGTGGTATTTGCCGGTTGTTCGAATTATCGCTACTGGTTCTCCAGAACCTGTCGAAACTGGCTGAATAGCACCTCTGAACCAAGCCCTTTCTCACAGGTGCAAATCATAATGACACAAAAAATGACTAGACAGTTGTTGCAATGTCAAATTCAATCCTAGCCTTCTACATTTGTATTTTGACATTGGAGGCAAGTACATAGATTAGTTTGTGTAATGAAGTTGTGAGACATATTTTATGACCATCCCCATCTGAAGTTTATACTCCTGCTGTTGAGCAGCACCTCTTGTTAAGAACAATTAAGCCCTCTTTCCCAAGATCAGGGGAATCCTTTTCATGCCCATTAACAAAACTGAAAAACTGCCCAAGATCCCCTCTCTTCTTCAAATGTGCAAGCATTATACCAACTTTGGCCATGAATTGCATTATTCATGGAAGAATTTGGAGTGAGAATTGGAGACACAAACAGAGAACATGCACATATCTGCCCCTCCCCCAATAATTTACTTCTCCTCTTGTCTCTGTATCTTGTATGTCATGTTACCAATGGACATGAAAAAGAGATACTGCTTACTGCGTACAATGCAAGCAAAGTCATTAAATTCAGAACAAGCTCTTGTTGTCAAGCTTTTGAGCTTTTCCTGACTTGTCAGATATTAGCAGAGAAATACCATGTGCTAGAGCTGCAGAGGAGAAATTATAGCAGGACACTGAAAGCATTATAACAGGGTCAGTGTTGTATCTGTCAAGATGATTTTATCCATGTCTAGGAATATTGTACAATAACCCAGAGAAATTCAACCTCAAATTGAGACCATAAATCCTAATACTAGACAATTGTTTATTATTTCGAATGGCTTTTAATTATCTGCTAAGTCTTATTTTCAAATTTGATTATAGTGTTCTCAATTTCTTTGCAGGTCCAATCCAAAGAATTGTCAGATTAGTTGTAACTGGAGTTGGGGATGAATATTCATAAGGTTCAAATCTTTGCTTCAGATGTTCTCTTTCAATAAGTAAGCATGTATGTTAAAGTCAAAGCTACTTGGTACTGGAAATGTTTATTTCTTTCATTTCCAGAAGAAACATTATTCAGAAGGACAGCAAATCATCTGATAAATGCTATAGTAGGTTGGAGAAGTAGCTTATAGATTGAAGATTAGACTACAGTTTTGAAGATTATGAAGACTGGACTATAGTTCCCATAATTCTTGATTTGCAGCCATGCATGCTATGGCTTTTCAATATGTCTTCTCTCTAAAATCTAAAGATGGGGCATTCTCCTCTGTGCTTTATCCAGGATGAAATATGTTTGACTTGGAAGATGAAGACACAACTGTGTAATGCTTACAATATACTGTATACTTTTTATAATGTATTCCAAATCTGGTAATTTTGCCTGAAAAACAAAATCCTCTCAGAGAAAAATAAAGTTGTAAGAACATCCCCTACCCTATACCTTGATACAGATTTTTGTAATTAAGTTTCCTCCTATGATACAAAACACAAGACAAGACACAAAAGAGAAGTACACTGAAAAATGTATTTACTTATATCCCAGCTTTATTATTTTTATAAATAACTCAAGTCAGTGAACACACAATATTCCTTCCCCCTCCTATTTTCCCCACAACAATAACCCTGAGAGATGGGTTGGACTGAGAGAACGTAACTGGCCAAAGTCACCCAGCCTGCTTTTTTGCCTAAAGTGTGACTAGAACTCACAATCTTGATTCTGGACTAGCACCTTGACCAAACTGGTTTTCTGAAACGAAAATAAAAATAGATATGTTGAATGTTGGACTGGGGTCATTTGCATCGTGCATGTTGGTACATCCTTAAACTAGGTAGGGAAATTATGCATAGAATGGCTTGTGGAATTGCTTCCAACCTTTAACATAAACTCCACTTCACAGGACCAGGAGGAAGGGTCAGAGTTTCGAAGAAGCAATGAGTAGCATTCTAAGTCATTGCCCTCCTGGGAAAGTTTTCTGGATTCTTTCTGGATTTGGTCCATTTTTAATCTTTCTTTTGCCTCCCTCTCCTGTCAGATCACTTTTTGTCCTGTTGAACTTAGCTTTTTCAGAGTAATCCTGCTCACCAACAAATGGATATGCAGGTAGAATTGCAATCCACTTTTACATAAGTTATTTCCAACCTTCTGTTGAGTTGGAAAGAATAAAGTCCATTCAGAATCATAATCAATCTAGAAGATGGCTAGAACTTCCATAGTAACCCCACTCTATATTTTACTGTCTCTCCCATCTAAGTGAAACCTTACAGCAAACCTGTACTCAATACAACTGAGGTGCATTATGGTTTCATAGCACATTTTGGTTTGCTTTACTCCTAGGAACTGGACTGATTGAGATCGGACAGGGAAACCAATGTCATTTCTCCAAATACTGAACTTTCTACTTTACCCACTTTTAATGACTGAATATGAAGTAGCAACCTAGGCAGAAGATGAACTGGGAGTTTGGCTTTACCCGACCAGCAATATTTTCTAACAGAAATTTGACATATTTTCCGAAACTGCCAAGAAGCAGTCATTGACAGCTACAGAGCAATTCATGAACCAAATTGCCTATTTAAAAAATGGAAAATGCTTAATGCATTTTCCAAAAAATGGAAAATGCTTTCAAAAAGTCTCAACCTCCACAGACTTTGTGTCAGAAAAATGGATAAGAGTACTGAATTTATCCTTGAAGGGACCACAAATGACCAGGTGAGAAATTTGGCTATTATGGGTATTAAGAAATTGGTTCAAGTTTCTTGATTGATAGGAAGTTGTAGTTAGATTTACACCAGCTGTATTCAAGTTCACTGAAAAGGCAAATAAGCTGACACTGTTAGTTTCATCTCTTGGATAACATGTCTGTCAAGAGCTTTACTCCCTTAATAATGTTCCTTGCTTCTTAAACTAGATTGGAAACAAGTCTTAGTAGATTTGACTTGTACAACTAGAGTACAAAACACTGCTCTCTCTATTATTATTGAGAATTGATTGAGTGTGTGTAAATAAATAGCATTATCCCTCAGGCTGAATTGGACATTATTACTTCAATGTGCCTCACATAGTAAAATGAGCATTTTTTTCCTGCTTCATAGTCCAAGATAACTTGATGGCACACAGTCAATCAATGGTTTTTCCCACTCCCACCCATCCGGATCTACTCTACCTCTCAAGATCTAGAACAGGAAAGGGAGCTTTTGAGATAGTGATAAGTTCAACTCAACTCTTAGTGTCTTTGGGGAATATTGGAAATATAAGATTGCAGTTTCCTTAATAGAGATATTCAATACATCACAGGAACATTTGTCCACCAACACTACTACCACTGTTTATCTGGTCAATATAAAACCATCTGCAGAAGCACTTTTTTTTCATATTCTTTTTAATGCCTGGGTAAATTGCTATTTACTAAGTATGATCTTGCATGTGCCAATTCAGATATGAGTTCAACTGAGTTCAGTGAAGTGCATTTTTCAAACCCAACATCACCAGCAGAATTAGCACTCTCTGCACTTGCAACTTTTCCAGCGGTTTCTGAAAAAACAACATTCCTTCACCTTGACTACTGCTCCCCACTTCTTACCATTAGTCTGTAGCAGGGGTTTTAAACTCACGTCATCATGGCGGCATCGCGTGACATATCAGGACTTTTCCCCCCTTCGCTAAACCAGGCGGGGGTGGGGCCAGCACGTGATGCATCTAGCCCATGGGCCGCGAGTTTGACACTCCTGGTCTATAGAGATTCTCAGTCATCCAGGTCATGGTTGTCCCAAAGGTGCTTTTTCAGGAGGCAACTTAACTTTAGCTTTTACTAGGTGAATACCACCAGGAAAACTCTACCTTGCAGGTGATGGAGCAATTGACTCTAAGCATGCTGGTTTACCATTATAAGGTTGCTTTTGCCCTTAATTGGCCTGAAGCAGATCTTGCTTCCAGCAACAGGAGGAAGGTAAATGCTCAATTAATAAAATACGATTCAATAAGTAGGCCCAGAAGCAACCCCGGAGGTGGAAAAATTAATGTAGTCTAGGGGAATATATTGTGGCCTGGAATTTTTTTTTTCCAAGGCATGCTTTTGCAGCTGGAAAACTGTAGCAATCCCAGGCACACTGTGACAGTGGTAGGTACATATGTTTTATAGGTAAAATTTATGTTATTTATGTTTTATAGGGTGACAGTAGATCTATCCACATACATCTATCCATCATTCAGGATGATCTCAGTTAGATGCATTTTGTAATTGGATAGTTGTAACTCCCTCTTCCCTCCTGCCTCCCTCTCTCTCCCTTTCTCCCTCTCTCTTTTTAAGTTTTCTACAAAGCATCCTTGTGCCAGCAAATTCATGTTTAGGGTTGGGAAAAGCAGATAAGGCCTGAAATAAAACAGTCTATTAATCAGAATGGGAACTGCAAGCTGTTTCTTGATGTTCTAATCTGCATTCAACAGTTGCTAGTAATAAGTTGGTTCTGTAACTTGTGACTTTATTTAGATGAAAAACAC
>JANHJO010007316.1:165280-175455 GCA_032468235.1 Pseudoxyrhopus heterurus | reverse complement strand
GTAGGTAAAATGAGAACCCAGATTGTTGGGGGCAATATGCTGACATTGTAAACCGCTTAGAGAGGGTTGCAAGCCCCCTTAAATATATTTTGTCTGAAATACTGGTGCAACAACTACAAAAGCCTGTGTATAATTTCTCAAAACTGTATTGTATACAAGGCTTCCTAAATCCATGAAATAAACTTTGGTAATATTTTCCACACATACATCTCACAGCATAAGAAGATTTTTTTTCCCAAGTCGTGAAAATACGTCCAAGTCGGCTGAAATAGGTTGCTATCATTGCCGTTCATACTGCTTAGAAAAATGCCCTAATGTAGAACAATGGATTTTCTATTTATCTGGTCTTTTAACAAGGGCAGCTCTTAAATATGAAGAGTAATCAGCAGGTTAAACTTCAATTTGTTCAAACATATCAAATATTTTACTTTAGGAGAACCTTGACTCTAACTTTCAACTGATCTAAATTGGAAAAATCTAAATAAAAGTACTGTAGTCCCAGATTTTTAAAAATAGTGGAATTAGTAATAGATTCCAAAAAGAAAGCTTTCAACACTAAACAGCAACAACCCTTTGAAACAATTGAAGCAAACTATGCATAGGTAGCACAATTCAAATAAACTAACATGGCAAGAAACAAAAACTTTTGGGTTCATTATGGTAGCATAACTATGATTATATGTGTTAACCTGATTCTAATCAACTTCAGATATTTGTAACTAAGTAATGGAGACCTCTAAAACAACTCAGCAGAGTAGATTTTGTTTGAACATTCATTGCTTTGTTGGGCAATACATTAAACAGATTTACTTAGCTGCCTGAAGGGGAGGGAGATTATATATATATATAATCTTTCCCCCATGTGGCAAAACAATTGTGCATCCACATACAGTACTTTCAGAGACAATCAGGAGGCAGTTGCTCCAAAACATCCTGCACCTATCACCTAGCAATGATCTCTTTTCAATAATCCAAAGTCATTTTATACAGCCTTATTATTTAACTTTTTATTCCAGACCTTGAAAAGCTTTCCTCTTTTTCCATATTATAAAATTATAAAATAAAGAATGATTCCCCAAGCTTGTAGGATTGTAATCTTTATCTTCCTAGTAGTATCCTGTGTATGTGTGTGTTAAATTTCAATTCTCATCAACCTTGACTAGTGCCAGAATTAATATAATATATCTGGAAGGGATCAGGCTGTGGATTTGGGACAGGTTAAAAGATTAGTTTTAATAATAAATACAACTTACAAAGACATTATTCATAGCACAAAAGTCTATTTGAACAGTTAGGGATAATTAAGTAATAAAGAATGATAGATGAATAGTAAATTTCATTTTTGATGGTTCCCTTTTCTATTCTGGACTTTTTCTTATGCTGGAGTAGTTTCCAACAAGTTTACTGTCTGAATGTAGAATGAATATATTTACTTATTAAGAGCTGTGGTGGCACTGTAGTTAGAATGCAGTATTGCAGGCTAACTCTGCCAACTGCCAGCAGTTCGATCCTGACCGGCTCAAGGTTGACTCAGTCTTACATCCTTCTGAGGTGAGTAAAATGAGGACCAGATTGTTGGGGGCAATATGCTGGCTCTGTAAACCACTTGGAGAGGGCTGTAAAGCACTGTGAAGTGGTATATAAGTCTTAAGTGCTCTTGCTCTTGCTATTATCTAGACCAGGGGTGTCAAACTCAATCCCATTGCGGGCCGTATCAGGATTTTGTTTGTCCTTGGAAGGCCGGGGTGGGCATGCCCCGGTTGTTGCAGCTGTCTGGGTGGGCATGCCCGGGGTAGGCCGGGGCAGCATGGACCAATCCCTCACTGTATCTGGGACAGCCCCGCAGGACAACTCTGGGTCTATTGCAGGCCGGATCTGGCCCATGGGCCACGAGTTTGTCACATCTGATCTAGACAGAAGAATACTGTTGATTTAATAGTTTTCTCTGTCTACCACCAAGTTGTTTTCTTCCTGAATGAATGATAAAAATACTTGTTGGACTCAGGTGGTGACACAAAGTCTTTCAATTTGGGGCCACTCTGTCAACCCTGACACACTTTCTCAGCCCAATCCACCTCACAGAGTTGTTATTGTAGGAGGGAAAGTAGGAGGAAGAAGGTGACGGGATATGTTCGCCGCCTTGAGTTATTTGTAAAAATAATAAAGGTGGGATACATATTAAATAAAATAAGTATATAAGAAAATTATCTAAAGACAAATCAATAAACAAGGCAGTCCAATTGTTTCACTATACTCGTAAAATTCTTAAGGCAGAATGTTGAAAGCAGTTGTATAAAGCCATTCTGTCACCAAGTGACAGAATATATATATTAAGTTGCAGTGATTTCAAAGGTATTATATTGTATGTTTCTCTGCAGAAACGATAGGGCAGGTTAACTATGTTGGGGCTCCTGAACTTATTTTTGGCAAACCAAATTCACTCTGAATAAGCTTGTCAGAATCTACATGACAGCAGTGAGTAGGGACAGAACACGGAAGGCATATATTTTCCAACAATTATTTTCTACATAAAATCCATTCAATCATGTATAAATACATTCCACTTAGTTATATACATTCCTTTCTCTTTTTACATGCAGATAGACATTTTAGTTAGACTTTTTAATTAATTGGATTTATAGCAAACAGTGGGTGATACTTTCACATTGAAAGATGGGAAGGATTTAAAACAATTGACTTTTGCCATCTCCAGCACAAACTTCCTCCCTTTGAAACCATCCATTATGTGATAGTGTTACTTTGTGTAAACTTCTACTGATACCAATGGAGGTTCTTCTCAGGCACCTTGTGATCTGGAAAAGTTAGTACAGTATTAAATTGTGTATTGCTATGGTTTGTAATTAGAAAAGGTTTAGCAAAAGAGGGTCCACTAAACGGGGAAGCTCATCGGCTGCAGGGGTATTTCATAATACAGGTAGTCCTTGATTTACAACCGTTCATTTAGTGACCATTCAATGGCACTGAAAAAAGGAACTTATGACAATTTTTCATATTTACGACCTTTGTAGCAGCTCTATGATCACATAATCAAAATTCAGATGTTTGGCAACTGGTTCGTATTATGACCGTTGCTGTGTCCCAAGGTCATGTGATCCCCATTTGCTGTGTCCCAAGGTCATGTGATCCCCTTTTGACAAGCAAAGTCAAAGGGGAAGCCAGATTCACTTAACAACCTTGTAACTACCTTATTGACTGTAGTGATTCACTTAATGCCTGTGGCAAGAAAGATCATAAAATGGGGCAAAATTCACTTAACAAATGTCTCTCTTAAAAACATAAATTTTGGGCTCAGTTGTGGCTGTAAGTCAAGGACTACCTGTACCATGATCTACTATATTGTGAATAATACATTTCAGCTCGTATTCTATTATTTATGTAAATATCACACCTTAATCTCTTGTCTGGTAATACCCCAATACTACAAGATAAATTCCTTCCTTCCTTCATATATTTATTCAAATTTATTAACTGCCCAACTCCAACGGACTCTTATTTGTAAAAAAACTCAATGTTATATAAGAAGGGAACCTTTAATTTATCGAAAGGGAAAAGAACTTGTTGAGGAAATTTATTGTATATATATTTTTTACACATAAAACCAGACTGTATAAATGAAGATGATACCTCAGAACTAGATATGTGTTTATATATTTGAAAAGAAGTTGAATTAAAGGCTAATGATTATTATCAGTGTAATGATAGACTCAAGATCTAGTTTGGTGCAGTGGTTAAAGGTACCAAGCTAGAAACCAAGAAATTCAATTCTACTTCTGCTTTGGACAAAATGCCAGCTGGGTGACCTTAAGCCATTCACTCTCTGAGGGGTCCTTAGTGCTCTCTGAGCTTAGCTGCAGATGTTTCATTATCCAACTAGGTAAGCTAATGAATGAAATGTCTGCAAGAAAACAACCAAGCTCAGAGAACACCAAGGACCCTTAATTTCAACTTGAGCTACAAATACTTTCCTCTACCGGCATTCACTCTCCCTCAACCTTAGGAGGCAGGCAGTAGCAAGGTTACGGAAGCTCAAAGAGATGTTAGGTATGACTAATACTAAACAACATACAAGAATGATGTCATTGGCAAAGATGCCACTGCAGGGAATCCCCTTTCCATGCTATCCTAGTAGTATTAGAAATTTGAATTAAATTATTTACTTTTTTTTAAAATAAGGCCTATGTTCTTATGCAATAAATATATCTGCCTGACTCCACATGGCTTACAGATCCTAGAACAGTAGTTAAGATTAAAAACTAAACATTACTAAACAATACAACTGTAGCGAGTAAGGGGGATGACCTTGGCAGAGATATGCAAGCTCCATTGCAAGGTAACAAGGGGCTGAAACATTTTTAGGTCCAGAATGACCAAATGACCTTCAGCTCAGACATATGCCTCCCTAATTCACTGAAGTATAAGGAGGGGAGGAATAGCACAATCAGACTTGCACGATTCTGTTATTATAGCCAATCTGTATAAAAGTAGTTTTAGCTTTGTTGTGGAGATGTTTTTCTGGTCTGGTCTACGTAGAGGGAGTGACAATAACAGTGTAATAAATAACATCCCAAGGACTGAGGAGCAAGCCTAACAGGGGAATGCTGTTTCAAAGAAGGAAAACAGCAGCTAAAAAGAACAACTCATGGAGACCTACAAATTTCATTTCCTAACAGTTGGGGCTCAGAATAAGCAATAGCAATAGCACTTAGACTTATATACTGCTTCACAGTGCTTTTACAGCCCTCTCTAAGCAGTTTACAGAGTCAGCATATTGCCCTCAACAATCTGGGTTCTCATTTTACCCGACCTTGGAAGGATTGAAGGCTGAGTCAACCGTGAGCCGGTAAGAATTGAACTGCCAAACTGCTGGCAGCCGGCAGTCAACAGAAGCCACCTGCAATACTGCATTCTAACCACTGCACCACCACGGAAGCCTTCTCTTCCACTTCTTAAAGACAGGTAGACATAACAAAGAGAAAGTGGACCTGCAGATATCCAGGTCCTAAACCATAAAGGTCCCGAACCATAAAGGACTTTCAAAGTGACAATGGGCACCTTGAGTTTCACCCAGAAACAAATTGGCAATCCATACAGTTTGCAGAGCAGAGGTGAGACATGATTAACACCTGCATCAATGTTTTAGAGCAGACTCAAGTTTCTGGGTAGTCTTCAACAGCAATCCCATGGGGAACACAGTGTAGTAATCCACAATGGAGGTCATCAGTAACACTGAGCAAAATCTTCTGTCCAGGAAAGATTGCAATTGGTGAATTTGTGCAAAGCCCTTCATAACCACAAGTAGAACTATCTTCAACTCCCACAACTTCAAACTGGGGCCTTATGTCTTACAGGATTCCCAGAGTAGAAATCAGTCATGCACAAGGAAACATGACCATGTTTAGAAGCAAAGATGGAATATTTGTGGAACTGGAGAGCTACCAGACCCAAAGCCACTTTATTTTACTGGTATAGAGTCTAAACATTTTTATGCATCATGAAAACAGACTGTATAATACGGATAATACTTCTTGCTGATCTGTATTCTGACAGTATAAAATGGACATTAGAAGCAACATGTAGCAATAGCAATAGCATTAGATTTATATACCGCTTATCAGTGCTTTACAGCTCTCTCTAAGCGGTTTACAGAATCAGCATATTGCCCCCAACAATCTGGGTTCTCATTTTACCGACCTCGGAAGGATGGAAGGCTGAGTCAACCTGGAGCCTGGTGGGATTCGATCAGCCAAAGTGCTGATCGGCTAGTCTGCAGTACTGCGTTCTAATCACTGCACCACTGCAGCTCCATGAAATACAGGTTGTCTATTTTGAGGGGGGTGGGGGAAATCACATCTGAAGATACTTACCAAGCACAATGACCACAGTCTTTAGGAGACTCATCATGGTATCCCGGTTCCTGCGAGGCCCTGAACTATGTCTTGACATTCTCATAGTCCTCTGGCGCACGTATCCAAAGATATGAGCATACAAGACCACCATGACTACAAAGGTGACCAAATTGAAAACAGCCCAGAAGACCAAGTAAGAGTCGCTATAGAGTGGCGCCATGTTAGAACAGTGAGCGAGATCACAGATACAATTCCAACCAACGCTTGGTATAGCGCCCATGACAATGGCCACAGTCCAGATGACCACAATTACCACCACCACTCGCCGATTACTCATCCGCGTATGGAGCTGCATACGGAACACGGTGATGTGCCTCTCAATGGCAATGGCCAATAAATTGGCAACTGAAGCAGTCAGGCTGGTGTCAATGAGTCCCTGACGAAGGAGCCACGTGCTGACAGTCAATCTTCTAGTGTTGGGTCCTGTGTTAAACATCAGGTAAAAATATGCCAGCCCTGCAAAGAAGTCAGCAGCCGCTAAGTTAGCCATTAGGTAATAAATAGGAAAATGAAAACGCCGGTTGACGTAAATGGCCACCATCACCAAGAGGTTGGCTAGCATGATAAAAACACAAACTGTAATCCCAAGTCCCATTACAAGCTTGCTCACAGTGTTCCATTCAGTTGCTAGAGTTTTCCCACTTTGGTTATAAAAGAAGGCAATGGTTTCATTGTAGTAGCACTGAGGTTCATTCATGCCTGCAGACTGGAAAAGAACAGAAAGCAGAATCTGAAGTTAGAATGAGAAAGTGAGGAAGTGTCAGAGAAAGAAAAGCTGTTCTAGAGCAGGGGTCTCCAACCTTGGCAAAGCTGGCTGAGGAACTCTGGGAGTTGAAGTCCACAAGTCCTAAAGTTGCCAAGTTTGGAGACCTCTGCTCTGGAGCAACGTCTTCCAAACTTAGCAAGTTTAAGAGGTGCTGGACTACAGCTCCCAGAATTCCTCAGCCAACAATGGGGAATGTCTTAAACTTGCCTAGGATGCTCTAAAACATTGAGCAGTTTTATAAACAAATGAGATTAGAATTACATTTCAAGTCTAAAATTGGGACTGTAAAACATTTTGAAAATGATAGTGAGGTGTTTCTGTAATGGACACATTGGTGGAAGTAGGTTTATATAAATTAACAGAGAAATTAAATAGAGTGTGCTGACTCTGTCACTTTATTGTCATCTTTTTTGAAATTTTCATTCTTCTATTATTAAGATACTTTGACTAATGGACAAAGCTACCTATTGCCACTTTCATATTGTGTCATATACAAATAACAACGTACTTGATAAAATCCTTTAAAGCCAAAATAATTTTCTGACTTGCTGTTATGTACCCGATAGATTTTCCATTTCTTACATGGTATAAAAAGAGAACATTCAGGAAATGAACCTTTACAATGATACTATCTTCACTGGACTCCTCTTCCAATGTCTTCTTTTGTGAAAGCTCTGCAGGTAGGAAGCAGGTTAATTCTTCTGCTCGCTATTTTTGTCAACCTTGTGATAGTAATGGATTTTTTTTGCAGAGGAGAATTAGCTCTAACCATGGAAGCTCTAGCAAGAATATTGGAATCCTTTTAAAAATCAGTATTTTAATGTTCCCTCTGAGTACATCACAGAAAGAATCTCTATGGGCATAAGTTCACATAAATTAACAGATAGAATAGGGTCTGCTTTGCACACAATCCCTTCTATATGTAAAATGTACTGAGAATGCCTAGGAGAGGCAGAGTAAGTGTATCTATTCCCATTGTACCTACTCATATTTGGTGCTCTCACAAAAGAACCCCTGAAGAGGGCATCTCTCTCTTTCTGAATCTTTTCATAACTGTATTTATGAAGAACAATCAGTCTGAAAACTATAGAAAGCAACATCTTTGTCAAAATTAGTGCTGATGGCTAATATTCCTGTTAACATGTACTTTTTACCTCCTCATTTCATATATGTGTCTCTTATGCAAACCACTCATTATTTTTTATTTTTTTTAACTCTGTAAAACTATTAATTATATGGATTGAAGCTTTATCATAAGTACAATAAGGAAAAAAGAGCTATTATTTGTGTCTTGCAGACTGGTAATGCGCTAAACTTTTAGGCTTAAAATATTTTTCTTATTCTTTTTGGAAATATTTTTCTTAATTCTTTTTGGAAATGTGTGTTTCTCCTACCACTGCCCACCAGAAATCAGAGAGTTATAGACTGTATTTTGGGCAAAATGAATAGCATAGTTTCTGGTATCCATTCTGCTTCCTGCATTATATCTTCATGTCCATCCAGACTTTGCACTAACTGCCTAAAACCTCAATCCTTGGCATAAATGTACAATTTAGGTGTTCATTTATTATTTCAATTACAAATAAATGAGCAAAGCTATGAAAATATTATATTACAATTCTGTTTCTATTTGTAACCTTTCTAATAATCCCTACTATTGTGTAATTTTTGTCTAGAGCAATGTTTCTCAACTTCAGCAGCTGTAAGATTTCTGCACTTCAACTCCCAGACTGGACAATCCATAGAGCAAAGGGAATGTGTGTTACTGTAAAAAAAAATTAGGAAGTGATACAACTTATGCAAAAGGTCACAGATCTCATTGGAAGCTATGATTACAAACAGCCACTGTCCCTGTTGGAAACTATGATTAAGTCCTCCACAAACCACTCGTTTAAAAAAAATGGAAGAAAATGCTGACCTTTCTTACTATTTATGCATTCTGAAATTACTACACACACACACACACACACTAAAAAAAGATCAGTTTTTTAAAAAGGGGAAAAACAGAATATGTTTTAGGGAGAGTTAAGAAAAGACAAATGAATATAGCTTATAATGCAAAGTGTGACATTCTGAAAGGGATACTTAACCTTTTATTCCTATAGGTTATAGAAATGTTATAGCATACTTGATTGTTGGTGTTGTGTTAAACTGAATCGTCCAGTGGCATGTGTATAAACCTTGTTTACTTATTTTTTTATCTGAGAGATACAGTGCAATGGTAAAGTGAATGTGCTATGTAGAAGATTTCTGGTTCAACGGCAGCAACCCCAGGAATAGTTGGAAAAACATCTGTCTGGAATATCAGTCATCATCAATATAGTGGACTAAATAAACCAATAGCCTGACTTTTTAATATTTAATAATTTTTATTAAATCATTTAAGGATCAGAATAAATAGCTACTGCAATAGAGAAAAAAGAGGAATAAGCCCTGGATAAAGAAAAAAATATTCAAGAAATAAAGGTTCACAATTATAAAATGTAAAAGTCATCAATTAATTTAGTATATTTATAGAATGAAATTCATTATCTCATCAAAATGCTATGTGGATGATGCATACCTCATCATGATGCAGCTTCAACATGCAATAAATAGCTAACTAAAACAAAACTTTTGGTAAATTCTCAAGATACAACAATGTGTAAATACAAGGATAAGATACTTATCCCAAGAAAAAGAAAGCTTTGTGCAGAAAGAGTCAGGTTGACACTAAATAAAAGGTTCAACAAAACATTTGGGACTATATTTGGCAGGCAGTAACAAAGATTTATTTGAAAATAGTTACACCAAATTGTGGAGAGAAATTCCATGTTTTGAAAGGCAGAAAAATTTAAAACTGTCTTGGATTAGCATCAGTTACGATTATTAAAATGATTACCTAAGATATTTTTTAAAAATTTCAAATGGTGCTACTTTCAGTCCCAGAAAAACTTTTGCGAGATTGACAAACAATAGTTAATAAATTTATTTGGAAAACAAAATAAAAACTAGCTATTAACTCATCATTAAAACTAAGGTCCCAGAGGAAATAAAATACTTTTTTTATAGAGGGGTTTAGGCAAGGTCACTGTTTGCATGGGATGCTAAGATCTTATCTTTGAAGTTTTAGTCTTTATAGTGCAAAAGTACTGAAGAGAAACCTTCAATATTAGCCTGCAGATTAATGCAGATTAAAAAGCAGAAGCATTTATTGTGTGTGCCAATGAAAGTGTTAAGAACAGGAAATCATTTGTGAACATCTTTTATTTTCAAAGTTCTGTCTGACTTATTGATTCCTTTGGGAATAATGACATGACCAGTCATAGCCATGAAGACATTCCAAGAGCCAACAAAGTTCTTGGCAACAGGACGAAGGAACTGGACACCCAGATGTTTTTTCTTTATAATTTCAGGACAAAGGGCATGCCTTGAATGGTGCAGCGGGCTAAACGCTGTACTTAAAGTAATTAAGTTTCAGCTCCCAGCTGCCTGCAATTTAG
>JANHJO010007316.1:81435-94667 GCA_032468235.1 Pseudoxyrhopus heterurus | reverse complement strand
CTGCCAAATCCGCCACACGCTGTGGAACCACAACATCTCTTTTCAACTCTCTTATGTCTCAAGATTCATATTAAAATGTAAACAATGAGGTCAGAATGAAAGATACTTAGGTAATTCCTATCCACACTTTTCAGATTTTCAGGGATGATGATGATAGTGGTACTAATAATAATAATAATAACAAAAATAATAATGCCAGTGGATTTGTGATATCCCTTCTTTATTTTTTGTTTTCAAAACTACTTATCACACTTTGCAATGGTTTTCTTTTCCTGCTTATATTCTCCCAAAGACTATGGAAATACTTATTATTAATATGGTAGATTGATGAACTCTGGACACATCTCTCGCTTGATAGATGTGTGGATGGGTAGATGGATATGTACTGGTATGCCTAATTAATCCATAAGAAATAATATGTGTACATGTACATGCAAAATATATGTGCATGTGTTCTGAAATTAATTCCAGCAGTTCTTCAAGCTAAAAAATACGCAAGAGCAGAAATGGAGAGTCCTTGAAGTAATGTGGTAGAAAAGAGAAACTCAAAATTGTGAACAGTACAACTTCTTTAGAGAAAGACTCTGTCAGCTTGAAACCAGCAAGGGATAGATGCCACAATGATAACTCTGTCTGAAAAGTGAGTCAGTTTATTTGTGGCTCCACTGAAAAGGCAACTACAACAATCTTGTTTCAAATATTGCAGTTTTCTAAAGTCAGTGATCAGAGTGGTGTGTTTCTACCCTTCAGGTCCCTGGGCTTGTATTACTTTGGTCTTCTAGAAGGAAAGGAGATTTGATGGCTTTGCAGTTCCACTTTTCATGCAGAAAAATGAGAGGAGGAGATGCTTCATAATTTTACATTTCAATGGGATTTTTTTTTCTTGAATTGAGCTCCAGCATTTCTTCTTTTACCGCTGATCAGCCACAACTTGTTATCTGTCAGAAGAAAACAAAATATGTTATTGTGGTTGGTACCATCAACAAGAATGCTTTTGTTTACTGTTACATATTTAGTCAAGTTACCAATGATCTCACATCAATGTAAAATATTTACAAAAGTATAATAATAATAATAAATAGGATATACATATATTAATAATGTCACAGTTCCAATAGAAAATAAATCAGGAGGAACAGTTTAAAATGTTAAATCCTTGAAAAATGGACAAGAGAGGTGTGATCTGTCAAAATTGTCATGGCAATTTTGCCTTTGATCACCTTAGAAATGGAAAGATGAAATTTCTTTTTAAAAAAAAAATATCTTTATTGCTTTTTCTTCTTTAAAAAACACAAAAAGACAAAACAAAAGACAAAACATTGAAAACAAATATATACAAAGCGAGCAAGATCAAGTAGACGAGTCATTTTTAGGTAATATTTTTCTATACAGAAAGATGAAATTTCCTTGCATCAAAATCTTTACTTTAAAAGGCTTATGCTGTCTTTACCAGATTACTGCCTTCTGTGATAGCAATAAAACACACAAAGCAATTCAAAGATTGTGGGAAATACAAGTCTCAGGAAAGCCTTGGTGAAGGTTGAGTGCCAGAGAATAAGGAAGTCATAGTGTGCTCACACAACTCAGACAGGATAGAGATACTTGGCTAATTGAATAGATTTTTGCTTGGCAATAAGATGTTTGTGAAAAAATTTGTCTAGGAGAATAAGTAGATGGCTGTAATTACTGATCCATTAATTCATATTTATGGCCAAGTTAAATGTTCCAAATGTCCTGCTTTGACAGACTTTATAATTTGGCAGAAGCTGATTTCTCTCATGGGAATAATTGCACAAGCTTGAAATGTTCAGGTTGTGTGTTTGAAATCTGACAAATTTAGAGTCTGGATATAGTCTGTTTCTATTTTTCAAACTCTTGGCCAGGAAAATGTTTGAATGTTTGCAGTCCTAAATAGAAAGCATACTCCAGAAAATCCTATTGATCAAAATTAATCCGATACTGACTTTAATTCATTTTTAGATCTGGCAATCTAAGGGAAAAAAGAGGCAGTTTGGTGTAGCCCAGAGTCCTCTGGGAGTTGGGCGGCATATAAGTACGACAAATAAATAGTGGATAAGGCATCAGACTGGAAACTGGCAGACTGTAGGTTTAGTCTTGCCTTAGTCACAAAGACAGCTGGGTGATCTTGGACCAGTCACTTTCGCTCAGCCCTAGGAAAGAGGCAATGGCAAATCATTTCTGAAGAACCAGACCAAGAAAATTGCAGGGACTTGTCCAGGCAGTCTCCAAATGAATCATTGGGCCCAAATGAATGGAAGAAAAAAAAAATCTAGGAAAGTATATTCAGTCTGCTTGGTGAAGCAATAGAACTCCTTGGTCTTTTATCACTGCAGCTTCCTTGAACAATGCCAGGTCTGCTATGGAGGATATACCACCACCTGTGCATTGGTGTTGATTTACCTGTATCTGAAATGGAAATGGCGCATTTCGGTCTGAATATCAAATAAAATATGTGGCTGCACAGAGAAGGAGTATTTCTGGCTGGGGCAGCCAACAGTGGAGAGAAAGAATAATATTTGTAGCTCAGGGTTGAAATGAGGAGTCTTTGGTGCTCTCTGAGCTTGCTTGTTTTCTTGCAGATGTTTCATTACCCTAACTAGGTAACATCCTTAGTGCTAGACAAGCACTGATGATGTTACCTAATTACGGTAATGAAATGCCTGCAAAAAAACAAGCAAGCTCAGTGAGCAAGGACCCCTCCGTGGAGAGAAAATCAAGATTGAAGGTTTCCTTGCAATAAAGAGTGTTTGTAATGTGTAGTTGGGAAGGGGGCAACCAAAATGTTCTGGGTTTTGTTTCTGTTCCAGGCAAATCTGAACTCATGTCTAGTGCTACTTGCCATTATTGGATGAGCGATGGTGAGAGCCAAGCTGAAATTAAATCCAAAGGTTAAACTGCTGTTGGACATTTAAAAAAAACAACAACTAGGCTTTGGATTAGAGATTCACCCTGTTCTGGATGGGGTTGCACTATTTTGAAAGAGCAGATTTGTGGTTTAGAGATGCTGCTTGATTTGTCACCTGCTGCTGGGTTCCCAGATAATGTTAGGGACATTAATGCAGTTATACTGAGCATAAACTGTGATCAATTTGGGGCATTTGGATTTAGCAACAATGACCCATGCTTTGGTTGATGCTTCAATAGAGCAAGCAAGCTCTCAATCAATTATGAAAAGGCACATTGATTGCCTGTCATTTTCTGGACACAAGTTAAGATGTTTTAACTTTTAAAGACCTAAAGGCTTCCTTAAATAGTCAGGTCCTGTGTCAAGGTAAAGCTGTCTGGACATTATTTATTGTTTATTTATTTTGCTATAGTTTGGATGTTGTTCATTCTAACAAGGTTCTAAATGGCTTGCTCAGTTTTTAAAAAGACAACCCACAGTATTAAAAGAAAAAAAACAACAACACCAGAAATCACTAAAGAAACAAAACAACGCCTAAGGAACAGCCACAACATCCAGATAACAGCAAGTTGCCAAGAAGGGCCTTTTTAAAGATCTTGTTGCTTCCTGATATGTACTGTATTTATTTTGGGTTTATGGCAGAAAATCCTTGGTTTGCTTCCCTGCTATGAAATGCAGTTCTTGAAGAATTATGCAGTTCCCACTCCTTCCACTGACATTCAACAAATAAACAACGATTCTGCAATGAAGCTGATTCAATTTCTTTCCATTGAAAACTTGGTTTTTGTGACTGATCAGTTTTCCTACTGTTTTATTAGGCAAAAGGTAGCTTTGAAAGTTACAAAACTACTTTATAAAAAGAAGCCTTTTAAATAGATTTTTAAAAGTCTTGCACTGGTGAAGCATAGCTTAGCATTCTACCGGGTAAGATTCATCTAGTGAAGAAGGACAATCAGTCCCTTGTTTTAAAACCTTCCATTCTATTGCTATACAGGAAGGGTATTTCAAGGTCATGCAGAATACACAACTGCTCCTCTATATTTTTATTGGGAAGGCATAAACCTGATGGATGGCAGAGTTTCCATGTTGAATTGGGAGCCAGGTTTGAAGGAATAACAAAACTTTTGGCTTATGCCAGCAGAGGCTTTTAATCACTCTTGTTTTCTTTGGTCCTGGGAAATAACTCAATAATTTTAATTATTGATTAAACAGCAGTGAATGGTTATTTTATTGGGCATATTATAGTGTTTTAAATGTGGGTTTAAGTTGTATTTAGCTGGCTATTTCTCCAACTTGAACCAGCTATTCTAGACCAGGGGTCTCAAACCCGCGTCATCACGGCATCATCATGTGATGTATCACGACTTTCCCCCCCTTCGCTAAATTGGGCATGGGTGTGGCCAGAGCATGATGCATCTGGCCTTTAGGCCGCAAGTTTGACAGCCCTGTTCTAGGCTGTTCCTAGAAAATTATTTTAGGCATTCAGTTTGCACTGAGCTTCTTCTCTGAAGTAAGTTGCTAAGCAAGGAAATTAATTAAGAATTGGATTAGAAGGGAACGGTTTAATGATGTGGTTGCCAACCTTAACAAACTTGTAGTCATTGCTGTCTGAGAGGAGAAATCTGTGAATGAAGTATACAAGATTTTGTTGCAAAATTGACTTCAGCATATGATTTGGAAGTAAACACTTCCAAAAGTGTTTACAAAAACCTTCATCCTAGTTAATTGTGTATAGATTTTACTTTTTTATTTGAATCTTTTAAATCTTAAAGTAAGCTATAAAACTCAACAATAAAACTCAACAATAAATCTCAACAATAAAACTCTAATAGTCTACAGACATTGCGATAAGACATTGGCGGTAACTCTTGCCTGGCTCAGGATGGCAATGTACATTTGAATATAATCAGTACACTGACCATGTTTGCCTCAAATGAGAATGTTGGGTTGATTTGATTAATGATCCATTTGTCTTCCTGATTATCATGGTATTCTCAGGAGTCTTTTCCAACACCAAACATTTAATCACTATGTAGCCTGGCATCTATGCACTTGTTATACCTGCTGAGTGAAATAGAATTAACTGTTTGGCAAGTGGGAGAATGATGATGATATAGAAGAGAGAGGCAAAACTGAAGAAGATGTGATAACTTGATCTTCTATTATATGAAGAGATTTAAGATATACAAATATTCTTGTCTGTATGTTTTTATCCTATTCCAAACATTGCTGACTCTGATCAGTTTACTAATGTACAACCTGTGATAAGGTTAAAACAACCTACAGCAATATCAATAGAAAAATTTCCAACACCGAGGAGTAACTTACAATCAAAAACGTTCACTCTCCAGGAAACAGCCAGGTCTTAATAGCTTTGCAAAAGACCACAAGAATTGAAGGCTATCTGATGTCAGGAGCAATTTTGTTCCAGAGAAAGGCAGCTTGAGCAAGCTTGCCCTTGAGATCCTATAGATAACAATCTTAAGGATCAAGATCTTAATGAATGGACAGAAACCACTGGATTTCCTTGCATTAAATCTTACATTCGGATTATGGAAAAAATAATGTAGGTAACTTGTATATGAAGATTTTGTTTTGTTTTTCCCAACCAGTAAATTATTTCTTACATCTGCAACAATTATAGAAATGAATACAATGATTTTGCCTAACCATAATAAGAAAATAGGACTAAAAGATAACATTATTTCCCTGTAGCAATCTTCTTCGCAAATAACAGTTGAATACTTATATTCTATCATTTTCTGGCAGGCAAATAGAAAGACAATGCAAAATCTAATAGAAGATGCAAAGAATGCATAAAGTAGGAGGAATATGGATAAGTATGTTAAGAAACTTGCAGCATGTGTTTTGAGGCATTAGTAATCAAAAGGACACTCCACTAAGACGAAATGTGCATATTCCTTCATGTGTATGTCTCTTGCTCTTAAGAAAAACAAGAGATATACGGTGTATATTTACAGCTTTATATTTATACTTCATACTTACAGTATACTCTGTATGTATACTGTACAACTTTAAGCAAGATGCTCTGTTTTGTAATCTTTTTTCATATTGAATATTTGCATTTTAATATTTAATTAAGGTTGAACCCAGATCTTTTGCATGTTTAAAAATAACATTTGATTCTATCTATCTATTGAGATTGGCCTATCTGCCAAGAAAAACTTAATCCTCTGGTTACTGTGTCTCTAGGAAGTAATATAACACTAAGTATTTAAAAACTTTAAATTATCACTATGACTATCACTAAGTGTTGTATCTTATGATTTATTATGAATGTATTTTTATGATGACTATGATCATGATTTATCACTTATTGTTTGAATGTACACTGAGAGCTTATGTACCAGAGACAAATTCCTTGTGTGTCCAATCACACTTTTGCCAATAAAGAATTCTCTTCTCTTCCCTTCTATTTTGTACTTAGTCCAGCAATTAAGGACCAGAAAGTTGGCAGTTTGAGATCCAAAGACCACATGACCAAGTGAACTCCCGTTCTTGCCCCAGCTCCTGTCAACCTAGCAATTCGAAAGTATGCAAATGCAAGTAGATAAATGGGTACC
This sequence comes from Pseudoxyrhopus heterurus, assembly GCA_032468235.1. Lineage (NCBI taxonomy): Eukaryota > Metazoa > Chordata > Lepidosauria > Squamata > Pseudoxyrhopus > Pseudoxyrhopus heterurus. Next base: position 88,157 of record JANHJO010007316.1, on the reverse strand, counting down.
ACTTTGGTGGCAGGGTAACAAAGTTCCATGTGCCTTGGTATATAGTCATGCCGGCTACATGCTGGCTCCTTCAGCTAGGAAACAGAGATGAGCACCGACCTCTAGAGTCGGACATGACTAGTCAGAATAAACCTTTATTCTTTATTTTAACCTAATAATTGCCAATAAAACAGCATAGAATGTGAGAGCTCTATCTCTCTTAGGCACCAGAGTTAGGAGGCAGATGTAAAGTATGCCCTGGAAGGTTTGTGATGGCACAGGAACAGTCCTACTGCTATCCCGTAGCTGGAGATAGAGGTAGGGTCCTTCTAGTGAAGAGAAGGACCAGGGGAGACACAATAGCAGTGTTCCAATATCTGAGGGGCTGCCACAGAGAGGAGGGGGTCAAGCTATTTTCCAAAGCACTCGAAGGCCAGACAAGGAATAATGGATGGAAACTGATGAAGGAGAGATTCAACCTAGAAACAAGGAGAAATTTTGTGACAGTGAGAACAATCAACCAATGGAACAGCTTGTCTTCGGAAGTCGTGGGAGATTCATCACTGGAGGCTTTCAAGAAGAGATTGGACTGCCATTTCTCAGAAATGGTGTAGGGTCTCCTGCTTGGGTGGGAGGTTGAACTAGGTCCCTTCCAACTCTGTTAATCTGTAATCTGTAATTTCTCATCCAAGAAGTTTGGATGACAAGTTTCAGAACTGAAGAAGCTTCTTGGATGAGAAACAAAATGTCTTTAAGGAAAAAACAAAGTCCAGTTGCCTTTTTAAAAAGCACTTTTAAGACTTTCATTTCTATAGCATCAGTATTGTTTTGACCTTTATTAAATACAAATCCCATTCCCTGTCCTCATCTACTAGCATATTTCTGTTTTGCTCTATACAGACAATGCAACTGTTCCACCCATATCTCTTCTTGCCTTTCACAGTTGCCAAGGTACACCAGCATCCTTTTGTTTTTGGGAAAACATAGAAATTAATTATTAATAATTAAAGCAAAGGTCCTACTTTTTTTTGTTTACCAAAAAGTGTTTTGACCTTTTTTATAATTGGAAAGAGTCACTTGCTGAGATGGGTGGCCATACAAATTGATTGACTGGATGAATAGATTTAATGTTAAATCCATAGAGCAATTCAAGGGCTTTGAATATCTTAGTAATTCACTTCCAGCCATTCAACTCTGGAGTCACGATATAAGTAAGCTTTTGTTCAGAGCACAAAAAAGACTCAGTATCCAATTTTCAAGTCGTAAAGGGTTTGATGTGCCTGCAGTAATCAAGTTATTTAAAGCAAAAGTCTTCAGTTTGCTGCAGCAAGTTGTGCATCTCTGTATTTAACTAGGATGCGTTTATCCTGGGAGCAATTCAATTTTTGAGGGCTCTGCTTTGTGTCCCTTGATTGACTACATATATATTCCCTTTGCTGGATCTTAATTGTATTTTTTTTTGAGGCTTGCTAACAGTTTGCAGACTTAAATTCTGAGTTAAAAAAAAATTGGGCCCAGCCTATGTATTTTAGGTGTTTAATATTTTTCTTTTAAAAAATAGATTTGAATTTGACTCCTCACCCACCCCCAGCTTAAATGTTCAATGGGGTATAGATAAAGTCTTGACATAACTTAAATGGGAAGTCTTAGGCTTAGATGTCCAAAATTATAGATAAGAAATTTCACGTGTCTATTGTCTCAAGGTTACGTGTCTTCTTTTTTTCATACCTGTTCTTATCATATTTTCTTGTCCTACATAAAAAGGTTTCTTCATTGCTGTGATTTCATGGCCTGCTCTTAACGGTTACTGCAGGAATGTGTCGTACCGTATTGTATCTTCTCCTGTACACTTTTGTGTGTGCTCAAAGAACATAAGCTACCCTTCTATTACAACTGGTGTCTTGAAGTCATTGAACCAGTTATTGGTAGCTTCCCCCATTTACCAATCTGGGATTACAGATCAGCCATTGCAAGACCAGCAAACTGAAACATCTGAGAAGGTCACAAAATGTTTAGCTGTACTAACAGCCATCAGAAACACCAGTGTGTTTGCTCTATAACTAGCTACGCTCAAGTTATTTATTTGTTTATTCAATTTCTATAGCTGCTCATCTCAGTCAATGACCCCAGGCAGCTTACAGTTCAAAAAATATATTACGATTAAAACACTAAAAACTTCTTGAAACAATAACAAAACAATAAAAACATCTGAACTAAATATACCTGGTAGCCAAGACAACTTGGCCAGTTAGCAATACAGCCAGGAAAATGGGCCCTTAACAAATTCAGCACCCCAGGCTTGGGAACATAGCTAGGTTTTTAGGGACTTGCAAAAGACTAACAGGGTTGGAGGGCATTCTGGTCTCCAAAGGGAGGATGTTCCATAAAGGAGGGGCACATTCACTCATTTTTTACATTTCTTAACCCTTCTATTAATCTATGTATAGAAACTTACTACTCATTACAGTATTCTTTGGTTGAGTTAGATTTAGCCCATGATATTGACCTTTGCTAGGTAACACATGCCCCTATTTGCTTCCTTCTATTATACAGTTCCACAGAATTCAATTCTTTTGGCCTATGACCATTTGGCAAATAAATAAACAAAGGAGTGTAAATATGGCCATTCTAGGAAAAAGCAGAGGGATATTTCAAACGCAGGATGTTGACTTACGCCAGCTAAAATAGGCTGTTGACCTGTGGGGCAGGAACGATGCTTTCCTTGGTCAGCTTGGCTGTTGTAAACATTGGGTTTCCATTCTTAAGCTCTAGCTTTCGGACACCTTAGTCCTAGCAGATTTTATTACATCGCCGAGGTAGGGACAAGCCTATGTGGTTACGTAAGAGCTGCTTTTTGCTTCAAAGGAAAAAGATTAATCTTCCCAAAATTGAGCTTCAGGGGAAGGCTGTCTGTGCATCAGATATGTGAGGAGTGTACTTCTCCAAGCTCACAACATAATTGATAGGTATTCCAATCTCCACCTATGTTTGAGGACAAAGGATTTCAACTCAATGCTGACCTCACCAAATTCTTATTTCTCTTAAAAGAAAGTGAGCTGTTCTTTAGTCAGCGTTAATGTGATTTGCACTTCTGACTTTAGAAAACATATATGCTGCAGCAGTAAGTATGGAAGGTAATGCTCAGGTCTGTATCTGTTTCTCTCAAAGAAAGCAGTGTAGAACAGCCCCTTCCATAATGCATAATTTTGATTAAGGTTTTAGACAGGAAGAATTAAATGAAGTTTGGTGATGATAGGAAGGATGTGGAGAAACATGATTCTAATCTGAAAAAGAATAATAAATCTTTTCCTCTGATGCCCTCTGAGGGATTTTTAATATAGGCATACGTGTGCTTTCATAGGATGTTAGTTTGCAAATGCTGCTTTTGGAAATGCATGCACCATGATGTTAAAACTACACTAAGGTTTCCACATCTGGGTTGAAAAAAATCCAGGTCGCCACTAGAGGATAGAAGCTAGTGACTAGGAAGTAATCCCACAAACTCCCTCTAGCTTAGAGTTACCAGATACCTGAACAAGCAAAGATGGACACATACAATTCGAAAGGACAAAAGAGGGGGAAGAGGAATATGCTGTTTATCTTTCTTGGCATCCACAACAAAAATCACAGTGAAAGTTGACTTTTAATGAATGTACTTTTTCCAGCATCAGAAATACTGCCCCCCCCCATTGTAATATTTTTCCAATAAGTCTTTATTTTCAGGAACATGTGCTAGCAATTATGTAGAATCATAAATGGTGTTTTTTTCAAGCTTTACCACAGAAATCCATGACAAGTCACACGATCTACAGACTTCAGTCATTGCAGATTAAAGCCGAATAGTGGGATCAGGAAATAAACTAAATAATGTAAATCTAGACTGTCAAGTCTGTCAACAGATGAGGAAAAGAAACTTACAAAGACAGAATTCATTAGAGTTTGAATGACTACTGTTGTGGAAATAGTCAAAAAAAAAAAATACAACCTCAAAATACTCCCAAAGCAGGACAATATGTATCGCTTCCTTTACTGGAATTCTGATAATTCTACTGCATCTGAATAATCTGGTGCCTTAGAAAGGAGTAACATGAGACTAACCGTGAATAAAACGGTTTTAAGACTTGTGAACTTCAACTCTCAGAATTCCCCAGCTAGCTGCTGGCTGGGGAATTCTGGGAATTGAAGTCCACAAGTCTTAAAGGTGCCATGTTTGGAGACCCAAGCCCTAATCCTTTGACACTCTGCCCAGTCGTTTCCCCCCTATTTCCCCCCCCCCTCGACTGCCCAGTTGTTAGCCCATGGACTCGAGACATGAGATCCAGCTGACATTACAACACCGAGGCTAAAATCTTTCTTTTTTTCCTACATCCCTCTTGCAAATTGAAATTTCAATTGCTATTTGATGCCAAAGAACCATAGTGGCACAGTGGTTAAAATGCAGTATTGGAGGCTAATTCTGCCGACTGCCAACTGTTCGATCCTGACTGGCTCAAGGTTGACTCAGCCTTCCATCCTTCCGAGGTGGATAAAATGAGGATCCAGAGGGCTGTAAAGCACTATTGAAGCGGTACATGCCATTCTGAATGAAATGCAGAACAAATGATTTGAGAGGCCTTGGATGCTGCAGCTGAAACTGAAAAATATTTTGACATCTGGGAGTTTTTGGAATAATGTCCTTTATAATTATGAAATGTGCTTTTTTGCATTGTTGTTATTTTTCATCTTGACGTCTATGTCAAGGAAGTGTCCATTTTTAATGTGTCTTTTTCTGCCTTATTACTCCATTAAAAACAACTTTAGAGGGGTATCTTACGACACTGTTGTTTTCAATATACTTCTTTCTGTACATCCTGTTACTGTATATTTATGGCACAATTCATCAAGATATTCTCAAGCAGTAGACGTTTTGATTGATTGATTGTTTGTTTGATCGTGTGCCATGAACTCTGTGTCAGCTCTGAGCAATCATTTAGATACATTTGGTCCATGAAGATCTGTACCTAATCTGACCTCATATCCCTTCTGATTATTTTTTGAAGGTACGCTATCTAGTGGCATGACGGATGTGATGAGGTGAAGGATGAAAACTGTTGTGGTTCAGCAGGATGGAAAACCAGATCCTGGTCAGTGCAGATGATTACTTGGTTTCACAGGAATCTGTTGAAATGCAAGTAGCTAACATGACTGGACGCAGTAAAGGCCTAGACTAGAGGATAATAGAGATGATATTCTTGCAAAAATGGGGAACAGAGAATTTTTGAATGGTATATACCCCAGCAAAGATTATTATGTCCCATCTCTGGAACATAAAGTGACCTCACTTTTCACGCTTGGTTCCTTCGGTTTTTTCCCCTCCATTCAGAATAGGTGTTTGCATGGAAGCTCTCAAAAATTAATTGATTTATTTATATAATTCCATTTGGACCCCACCCAACTCTAACTAGCTCTGAATGGTTCGCAAATAATAACATAAAAAACTAATACAAACCAAAATACATACAGAAAATAAAAATAACAAAGGCACCCTACCAAAAGAACCCCATAGAGTTCAATTCAAAGCCTGCACGAACACCCAGCTCTTCAAGACTTGCCATCAAATTGGGAGCTATATGGATTTTGGGGGGTGGTCTCTCATTCCCAGAAGGAAGGCCTTTGACACAAAAGAGAGGCTTCAGGAGTCCTGATAGATGGTATTGTTGAGTTGGAGACCAGGAACATTCCAACTCTGGCAGGACATACCCACTGGGCAAAAACCATGTGAAAATAGACAGCCCCTCAAATAGCAATAGCACTGTATTTATATACCGCCTATCAGGGCTTGCAACCCTCTCTAAGCGGTTTACAGTGTCAGCATATTGCCCCCAACAATCTGGGTTCTCATTTTACCGACCAAAAAGGATGGAAGGCTGAGTCGACCTTGGAGATGGTGGGATTCGATCAGCCAAACTGCTGATCTGCAAGTCTGCAGATCTGCAAGTCTGCAGAGTAGACTGCAGTACTGCGTTCTAACCACTGAGCCACAGCAGTGCGGCTGTGGCTTATGCCATGAAGGTCCCAATAGCTAATAACCAACACATTAAATGACCTTGAAATCTATTTGATCTGTCACAGCGTTGGATCACTGAAAATAGCTTGAATTCTAATGTGATGCCAAGTGATGGTACTTTTGTTAGATCTTACGAAGAGATCCACTGGATCTAAATTTATATTCTGTATTAAGAGCCTGCTGGGTAGTAACCAGATAATCAGGAGAAAGATGTTTTCTTTCATAGAAGTGCCCGAGCAGCTGACATTTCAAATACATGACTTATGATTCACACTAACAGCCCAATCCACCATAAATTTGTCAGGTCTCCTTTTCAAGTTACTGCATGCAAAATCATATAATGCACTTAGAGGAAGGACAGGCATGAGTACAGATCTCCTTTCATTCACCGAAGGGGGTCGAATGCACGATCCAATTCATTAATGGGATTCCCTCCATTTTTTTGATCCCATTATTCTCAAACATTATCCATGCTGGTAGAGGTTGAAGAAAGCTGTATTTAAAAAACACAACACCCCCCCCCCCCAAACTGTAGAAAGGCTGCCACAGACTCACGATGTGACTCAGACAATCCAACCCTGCTTATGTTTTTATCGGTAAATGAAAAGTGCTATTAAACCTTGTGAACTGAGAAAAAGCGTGTAGCCTCTGGAATTGATCAATGCATGTGTGCTCCAACTCCACGATTCCAAATACA
>JANHJO010007316.1:45924-55978 GCA_032468235.1 Pseudoxyrhopus heterurus | reverse complement strand
TCTAGAAAGAATGCAGAGAAGGGCAACAAAGATGATTAGGGGACTGGAGGCTAAAACATATTATGAAGAATGGTTACAGGAACTGGGCATGGCTAGCCTAGTGAAGAGAAGGACCAGGGGAGACATGATAGCAGTGTTCCATGACTGACTATGCAATCAAAGTGGATGGGTACTGTAATACTTTCCAGAGTTGCATAGAACATGTTGTCTGAATATCTTGTCTTGGTTCTTTTAGGACTTAAAGCCCATCTGGTCATCTAGTGATTTCACACTTCCTCCTGACCCAGAGATGAATATCTCAGAACAGAAAGAACATGACCTTATCAGTTTAATAGCAGAAATCTATTTCCAATATCTGAGGACCTGCCACAAAGAGTGAGTCAACCTGTTTTCCAAGGCACCCAAAGGCCAGACAAGGAATAATGGATGGAAACTGATCAAGGAGAGATTCAACTTAGAAATAAGGAGAAATTTTCTGTTCCATTGGTTGAGAGCAATCAACCAATGGAACAGAAGTTTCCTTCAGAAGTTGCGAGAGCTTCATCACTGGAGGCTTTCAAGAAGAAACTGGATTGCCATCTGTCAGAAATGGTGTAGGGTCTCCTGTTTGGGCATTGGGTTGGACTAGATGACCTACAAAGTTCCTTCCAACTCTGTTAATCTGTGAAATAAATAAAGCTTTTAAGAGAGATAATGGTAGGATCAGCTGAGAGTTTGGAAGCCAGTAGGAAACCAACTCAGTTCCATGACTAGAAATCTGCTCTTGAAACCAAAAGAAGTCTCAAGGTCACTACTGGATTGGTAACATCTCCAGGAGATACTTGGGACATTTGGAAGATGTCACCAAGAGGAAGATGGTTGCCATGGGCCCCTAGCAGCTCAGAGCAGATAGCTGGCATTGTTTTCCTTGGCAGTTTTGCTTATTTCTTTGATGTTGGGAAAGAAAATATGGTTGATTCTATAAAAGCCAAGATAACCTTTGATTAGCGGATGCGTTGTGTCAGATACTTCTCTGGCAGTCTTTTCCTTCACCTGGAAGAAAGCATTTCTAGATCATGATTATTTGCTAATTCTTATAACTTAAACAGAAAGTTGGTTTGCGTGTGTGTGTGTGTGCAAGTAATTGTCACGTGCAAAACACCAGGTTCCATGTAAAAGCTCCAATTAAACTGATTTATTTCTAAAAAATCTATGCACAGGAATTTTCTCAACTAATGGTGTCTGCTTGGAGTTAGATAAGGGTCAATGGAATTCAAGGGAGATTGGATTTAGTCCACTGTGGCTATGTAGGAATTCTAGGCTGATCCCTCTTTTCATTCCACCCCCAGGTTCTGTTACTTCTTCTCTTACAGTAATGCACTAAATTCCAAGATAATATGTTTTCTGATTGAAAGTATTCAAACAAGTATCATATTTAAAACCTCTGACTCCAATGAGCTCCCTTTCCATTTAATCCCCTCACCCCCCAAATAAATTAAAACATTACATTAAACCACTTCCCAGCATTTTTCAAATGGGAAAAAAACCTGAAATATATATTTATTAACCATTTCAGCATGTCTTTTATCATCCTCTTTTTTTCAACTTCCATGTTTTCACCAGACATTGATTTGATGTTCAAGGATAACCTGTCATTTGAAATATTCATGAATTAGATCCTGTCAGAGCTTTACGTCAGAAAGACAGCAAAATACCTTTTAAGTTAATAAAAAAGAAGGCTGTTTTTCCCAGTACATTTGCTAAATATTATGAATCAATCTAATCTGGGAAGAGAGGATTATTAAGAATATGTACATTGTTCAAGTTCCTGTATACTGTCAACATAAATTTTCCAAGGTCCTTTTTGTTTTGAATATGAGTTACCAGTAGAAAACTTACACATTTTTTTAAAGAATGCATGGATTCAGATGCTATTATGTCTAGAATAAAGTTAGCTTGCCTAGAAATCTCAGTCAGTCTATTCATATGAAGAACAGTTTCAGGAATGGGTATGTCTAGTCTGGTGAAAAGAAGGACCAGGGGTGACTTTGTAGCAGCGTTTCAATATTTGAGGAGCCACCACAAAGAAGAGGGGGTCAACCTATTTTCTAAAGCATCAGAAGGCAGGACAAGAAGCAATGGTTGGAAACTAATCAAGGAAAGAAGCACTAAGAAGAAGAACTAAGAAAAAAAATTCCTGACACTGAGAATAATAAACTGGTGCAGTGGCTTGCTTTCAGAAGTTGTGGGCAGCTTTTAAAAAGAGACTGGACAGTCATTTGTTTGAAATGGTATCGGTCTCCTGCCTGAGTAGCGGGTTGAACTAGAAGACTTCAAAAAGATTCCTTCGAACTCTGTTATTCTATTACTCTTTTGTAGATTTTTTCAACATTTGCAAGTTATCATTGTTTGATGGTGATGGGGAGATATTATTTATTAACAAATTGAAACTTGAATATCTTCAAGGCTTTGAATAGTTCCCCTGCCCAATGGAGCTCCTTGTTTCCGAAAGAAACTTGCCACAATTCCCTTTAATGAGTTGATGATCCAACTGTTTTATTCCCGGGGTTCATCATAAGAGCTAACAATTTTTGCACTATCAGGCTTTAGCAACAGGGAAGTCTGTTTTCTGAACTTTGAAATACATTGCTGATCGATGAAACACAGCCCTTCTTATTTTACTCTAACTGTGGCCAAGACTATGAATGCTTTGACGAGGCAATCAAATTTTTAGGAGGAGTGTTCTGGTGAGATGAAAACCTTCACCATGAATATTTACACTTGAAGATAATCTTGCTGCAGGCCCATTCAAACATATCACTCTTTTAAAATACTAATTACTTGTGTTGATTCTTTAAAGTTTGGGAAGATTTCAAGGTCAGCGTGCCTTTTGAAGATATTCAAATTTTTCTTAGGGTTTTTTTTTTCCATCCCTGTCAACCTGAATCTATCTGAATGCTTCAGACTGATTGAAGTTTGTTTATTCAAGGATGTGGAATACAGTAGAGTTCTCCAGCATAATTTAGATTTTCAGGATGAGGTAATTAACATCTCCAGTGCATAGATCATAGCAACGATTTGGCAGCAATCTATTCATAGATTATTTAAGATAGCATTGTGAATTGACCATACAGGAAAGTTCTTTGAACCTGTAGATGTTCCCAGGTGAAGTAGGGCATGCAATGGCTTGAACTGACATCCATCCATCCATCAGCATCATGGTGAAGCATCTGTGACTACATTATACTAACTGCCAGTAGTAATAATTCATAAATATTTGATACTTGAATCAGTTAATTGTATTTATTTCACTACTAGCCGATAACCCGGCATTGCCTGGGTATTTATTTATCCCAATCCTGTATTAGATGGGAAAATCCTGTAGCTGGGACTCACACTGTTGTACTGTCTCTCACGCAGCATTGCAAGTTTTCTATTCCTCTCCTCGGGAGTTTCTTGTCTATTCTGGTGTTTCATTTTTTTGATTGCACTTGGCCAATCACCTGACGTTTCCTTGGATGGCTGAGAGGGAGCCCCCTTGTGGAGTACTGTGAAGCCATTACCATGGCAAGCCCACTGGGCTTACAGTAGAAGCCATTTTAAGGCACACACACACACACACCCCAAGGGATTGTTAGGAGTGTCTTACCCCCACACTATTTGTTTCCAGGTGGTAAGTCATCTGTGTACTAAGTTTGGTTGAAATTGCTCAAGGCGTTCCAGAGTTATGCTGGAACACACACACACACACACACACACACACACACACATTTATATATATATATATATAGAAGCAAGCAAACAAAAAACAAAAAAATAGCCTGCAAATACAATTAGCTCAATCTTTTATCTGGCTGCAGATTGCAAGCATCAGCAAGAAAAACTAATTCTAGATAAAATATACTTAGGGATGTAAATAACATCATGCAAGAGAATTACATACTTTCTCGACACTTGGATATATTAGGAAAAACTGAAGAAACAAAGGGATCTATCTGAAATTTGTTCTGTGTACCATTAAAAAGAAATAGGAGCCACCCATACTAGTAGCAGATACATTCATTCCAAGAAGGCTTGTAAAGCTGCCTTTTGCAATTGACTGATTTGTTTGCATTTGGTCTTAAGCTTAGTCTTGTGCAGCCACAGAGCTCCTCTGTCTCTGTCTTCAATTTTCTTGCTCTTAGAATTGTAATGGAAAAATAATGAATTAAATGCAGGGGTATCAAACTTGATTTCATTGAGGGCTACATCAAGGTTGTGTTTGACCTTGGGGGGGCCTGGGGCCTGGCCAGGGTGGGCGTGGCCAGCTCAACGTCACTTGTGTCGAGGGCGCAGGTGGTGGTCTAAGCACTCTGCCAGAAAAAATGGGCTCCCGAGCTCCGTTTTTTGCTGCAACAACTTCCTGTAACCCTCTGCCAGCAAAAACAAAGATTGGGAGGGTCAAGGGTGGCCCTTGCAAGCTCTGTTTTCAGCTGCGATGGCCTCCTGCAACCCTCTGCCAGGAAAAACAGACCTCAGGAGGGCCGCACACAACCCTCCTCAGGAGGCAACGTGGGCCAATCCTTCGCTTTTCCTGGGCAGCCCCACGTGCCAGATCTAAGCACCTCGTGGGCTGAATCCAGCCCACGGGCCTTGAGTTTGACACCCCTGAACTAAAGCAACAAACTCTTCCCCTTTTCTGCCCTCTGCCTTTTCTTTGCCATTTCCTGCTTCTCTTACTACTTGCTCATGTAGATCATGGAGCCCCTCATAATCAGCATGGGCACCAGGTTGTCTCAAAGTTCCCCTTGTCGCAAAGTTGTGACATTTGTTTTACAAGAGAAAGACATTTTTCCCCCTATTTACCACTTATCTCACTTCCTCAAAAACTTTCCCGCAAATCAGATTTCCTGCTTCTCAACCCCAAAGTATAGAAGGATCTCTGCCCTGCTATTGTTCAGGGTCCCTCTTTTTTGGAAAGCAGGCATCGTTGAATACATTTTTAGCAATTTCTCCTCACCTTTGTGTTCCTTTCTTTGGAAAAATATCCACATTAGAGCTGAGATGCTATTTGAGAGCCATGAGCAATGTTTCCCATGAGGACTATGGAAGAATATGGAGCCTTTTAGATACATGAAGGTCTAGCAAGACAGATAATTAAATGTTGCAAAACCTGTTTTAACTGTAGACCTCTTGCAAAATGTGTTTCAGACAATTTAAATTTTTATCATTCAGTCATGCCATCTATTATTATTATGGTTCATCACACAGATAACCAGATATTTAGACTGAATTTGGCATTTTATCCACCTATCAAGTCCTTCCTAAGGATCTGGAATAGGCAGATGTTTTTGTTTGATGGTGTTAAAGGTATCATAATAGATTAGAGTACTATTATTATCATGGTTCATTGCACAATCAGCCAGTTGTTCAGACTAGATTGGGCATTTTTATCTACCTATCAAGTCCTTCCCTGGGATTATTATTAATTAGAGAGACAGTTTGGTGTAGTGGTATCAGACTAGAAACTGGGATACTATGAGTTCTAGTCCTACCTTAGGCACGAAGCCATCTGGGTAGCTTTGGGCCAGTTACTCTCTCTCAGGCCTAAGAAATAGGCAACAGCAAATGTCTTCTGAGATCTGCAGGATCTAGCCAAGCAATCCCCAGGAGTCAAGACTGACTTGAGGGAACTAAAAAAAAAAATCAATTATATTCCCCATGGTCTTCTACAAATTAGAAACAGCATCTTTATTGAGTTGGTATATTCTTTTATAGTGACAAAGCTGTGGCAAAAACCCACATTCAACTTTCTTGAATGCTGCATGTGTATTCAGTTGAAATTATTATAGTTATTATTATTATTATTACTGCTAATAATAATACTTTTGTTTCTGAGAGGTCAGCTTTTTTTTGCTGGAACACCGTTGACCTTCTTAAAGAATCCATTTTTTAAAAAAAATTGCAGATCATGTTCTCATACTACCCAAAAGAATCTGGGTAAGGCATTATCACTCACAGGCAATATTATTGTTGGGATTAGTTACTTTAGTCTCAAGGGTTAAAGACACTGAAATGTTAATTGAGTTTTGAACTATGCCTAGATGAACCCTTTATTTCTAGGTCTAGAGATGGCTTGGGTCCACAGGCCTCCAGAAAAGATAATAAGTGGAGAATCCTTTGATGTCATCTACTCTGTCTTGGCTTCTGATTACTTCTACCATTATGCTGTCGAAAACGGGATCTTCTCCCACAGGTAAGCATTTATAGATAAAGTTGAAGTAATATATGCTTCTGCTTCAGGAGATATATAAGGTAGTGGAAGTTGTGTGTGTTACAGTTTTAATGAATCATTGAGAAAATATAATAATATGGTGTGTGTTTCTTAGACAGCATTTTCTAAATATTTGTTTAAAATTGAAACAATCTTCATTATTATAAGCAAACCATTACCAGTTATTTTCTCAATTATGGACAGATTTCCTCCAAACAACTGTAAATTTAGTCTCCTGACATATAAACGTCTCTTTTCTGACAAAAAGGAGTAATGTTTGGCTTTGGTCAGCATTTTTTTATATATATTAGGGCTCTACATATTTTGAAATTTATTTAGAAATTCTTCAGAGCTCCTGTAAGCAAAAGCTGCATCTACTATTCCTTAAAGTAGCCTGATTTGTTTCAGATGCCACAGATAGTATCATCTTTCTTTTTATCCTCACAAAGAAGCCAGAATAAAATTGGATTGTATTAATGAATAGTGGGCAGACATTGCATTGCATTGCATGTGATGTAAAGGATTTCCAAATAATTTTTAAAGAGTGTGTAGTCAGCCTATACACAGCATGACTGTGTATAGGCTGACTAGAATAAAGAACTGAGAATGGAAGTGATGCTTCAGAAAATCAGAATATGGTCCGAGAGATACAGGTAGGCCTCAGGTGAAACCTCCTGACAAATTTAAGTATCACAAAGCATTTATTTAGCAACAGTCTTTCATCTACGGGTAGTTCTTGCTTAATGATGATAATTGAGATCAGAAACTCCATCGCAAAGCGATGCAGTCATAAGGCACAACATCATGTGACCACACTAACTTATGATGGCCGTTCCAGCCATCCTAGTTGCGATTGTTAGGCAACTCCCACACATCTACAGTATCCCCTGGTCACATGATCACCATTTGCAAACTCCTGCTGGCTTTTCCATTGTCTTTGCTTGTCAGAAGCTGGCAGGGAAGGTTAGAAATGGTGATCACATGATTGCAGAATGCTGCAACATTGCGATTGTGAGCCAGTTGCCAAGCATCTGAATCACGCAACCATGAAGGTGCTGGATGGCTGCAAGTAGTACTCATTTAGTGTGGTTGTAATTTCGAGCATTGGATGAGTGGATGTTTAACGAGAAATACCTGTACTTTTCAAACATTGAAAAATATATTCCAGTACAAAAAAAAAAATGCAGAAGTGTAGAAGTGCATAATTTGAAAAGTACTTAGCTGTGCACATTTCTATGAAAATAATTTTAGGGAAAATGAAACGTAACGCGAATTGTAAAAATTGGGAAAAAATGTAAATACACTTTTAAATACAGGATTATGTTTGAATGTTCATGGTTTTTTTAAAAAAATTGCAGTTTTTTTGCATATATGCACATAAAATCTGTAAAAAAAAAAGAGTCCAACTGTCTGTCTTCACGGAGCACACAAATATTTTCAAAGAATTTGTCTCTATATTCATTCTTTGTTTTACTAATATGAAGTTGTGCGTGTGCTGCTGAAAACAAGTTAATGGAATGGCATGATACATTTCAATGTAATCTTTGCCCATGTAATAACGTTATTTTTGAAGTGACGCAAAGGCTGCTAAGAAGTTTTGTGAGGAACAGGAATGTCCTCCCAACTGGAAAGATGCTAACGGAGAAAACTGTTGTGTCCATCATGCGAACATTCATTCCTGTCCATTGGCTTTCATGGTTAGTATTTCATGACAAGTTTATTTAATGTGTTTGTGTTGCATAGTGGGATAAACTTTTTTTTAACCTGATCCCAAATGCACTGGCTATTTGGAGAAGGATAATAAAGCAAGAAACAGGACTGAACCAAGAAGGTATTTTTCCACCTGTAGAACAACATGGTCCTTCCTCATTCCACATTCATTGGGTCCATTAACATTGTCAACTGAATTTTAAACAACACTGTTGGACAAGAGAGGATTACCCTTTGTGTAGGTGAACCCATGACTTTAACATCTGCAGATGTAGCCCTCAGTGCTTGCCACATGAGAGAATAATCTCACTATTATCTAATAGTAAGTCCAAGTGCCCTGGCCAAATGTGATGGGCGAGTGCTATTGAATAATTATTCTTTGCAGGTCTCCCTTTTTCTTATTGAGTCATCTTCTGGTTCATTAAATGTGTCAAAAATAAAAGAAGACTACTGCTGGGAAATGTTAAATTAAATTAAACACAAATAAATTAGAAGATACTGTAGAAGTGCCATTTTTGAATAGTTACAGTCAAGGGAAAAAAACATAGGTTCTTGAATTTTGATTTAGATTGCGAGAATAATAAAATTGTTAAAATATAGTTAGGGGGGGAAATCAATTGTATTATGTGTATGGTAGAAAGTATATAGCCCTGATGACACAGTGGTTAGAATGCAGTATTGCAAGCAAACTCTGCCCACTGCCAGGAGTTCAATTCTGACCAACTCAAGGTTGACTCAGCATTCCATCCTTCTGAGCTCAGAAAAACAAGAACCCAGATTTTTGGGGGGCAATATGTTGATTCTGTAAACCACTCAGAGAATGCTATAAAGCACTATGGAGCGATATATAAGTCTAAGTGCTATTGCTATTGCTATATTAATCTAGAAGCTCAAAGTAGATTATATTACCGTATATCTTAAGGGAATTTCCTCTGAAAAGACAGATTCCATAAGCATGTTGCTAGGGTTAAGGAAAGGCAAGTGATATTGTGACATACAACTCTGTCTTTTCTATGCTTGCATAGATATATAACAAGTACAAAAGGGCAAAGCTTGAGTTGTGATGTCACATTTTGTAATTTGGGTATGATTTTGGCTAGATACTGAGACATGCAGTAGGTTCCCAGGGTCAGTAGTAGAATAAAAGCCTTTCAGTATTCATCAGAGTTAATGGCAACCATATATTTTTATTTCAGAAAGCACTATCCAGTTGAACCAAATTTTATTTCTTGCCTTGGTGACCAGTTTGTGGCTGAATTCACTGTTATATTGAAATGTAAGCCATGATTTACAACCCAACTGAACTGACTGTTTACACATAACACTGAGCCAAAACTGAAAAAAAACAACCATGTTATGACTTACTGTAAAAATTTTAACGCAATCACTGAGATTTAGTCTTCCCCTATCCTTTCAATTACACCACTATTGGTTCACTTTTACGTTCCTGGGGCAAACAACATATACTATAAGTTGTCACTTCTATTTACACCTAAATGGAATCCTACTTTGATCTCAGATTCTAGCTTTCCTTTGCATATTGTTTCTTTTTGTCAGTTGTTCCCTCCATTTGTATTGTTATTACTTCCATGTTTTCTGTATTAAATGTTCTGTATATATTTATAGATGTTTTTGCCTTTCTATTTGTTAAAGGTACTGTATTATTATTCAAAGAAGGGAACCATTGTATTCTGTCACCCTATGGGCTATTATTCTTAAAATCTCTTTCCAATGGAGGGGAAATGTCTTCTATGTTGACCTTACCCAATGTGAGGCCTTTTGGAGGTTTAGACCTTGTTGGGAGGCAAGGATTATAGCAACCATTGTTTATTCTAGCCAGAAAATAACATCAAATGTGCAAAAACCAGCCCTTTTTCTGAAGGCATGTATAAGGTAAAGTAAAGGTCCCTTTGCACATACGTGCTAGTCGTTCCCGACTCTAAGGGGCGGTGCTCATCTCCGTTTCAAAGCCGAAGAGCCAGCGTTGTCCGAAGACGTCTCCGTAGTCATGTGGCTGGCATGACTAAACGCCAAAGGCACACAGAACACTGTTACCTTCCCGCCAAAGGTGGTCCCCATTTTTCTACTTGCATTTTTACATGCTTTTGGACT
>JANHJO010007316.1:24765-45824 GCA_032468235.1 Pseudoxyrhopus heterurus | reverse complement strand
AGGTTGGCAGAAGCTGGGACAAGTAACGGGAGCTCACTCTGTTATGCGGCACTAGGGATTCGAACCACCAAACTGCCAATCTTTCTGATCGACAAGCTCAGCATCTTAGCCACTGAGTCACCCTTTGAAGGCATGTATAGGAAGTGATTATATAACAGTCAGAATATCTGATTGCTTACAGTGATTGACTCCCAGATTGTGCTAGTGATAGCAAAATCTCACCTTCCTATAGTAGATCCTATTGTTACAGCACTGCTTTAAAGAATAATTCCAAGTTTATTTTTGAACACATTGATCTGGACTAAGCTAAGACTTTGTGCAGCAAATGGAACCTTCCCCTGATCCATAAACCTGAACATCTTTTAGCAATACATAATAACAGAGAATGAGACCTTTGGAGATAGAGCTTGTTATTATCTATGACTGAGGCAATAAATAAGGAGAGAAATAGTAAATCAACTCTTGACTAGTAGCACTTCTAAATAGCACTTTTCCTCCACTAAATTTTGCCTTGGTGCCGCAGAAATCCAAATCTCTTCTCAACCAGTGATATTAACAGCTGGCCTGGGAAACAGTATTCTTTTAATTTATGACATATACCTATTTTGGAAATAACAATGCTGTTATGGGAATTGTAGCGCTGGCATCCATTGTTCATTTTCAATTTTGAGATGCTTTTAAAAATGCAGGGTTTCTCCCCTGTTTCTTCCTTTTTTAAAAAAAAAAAAGCTTTCTGATTTTATTGTGCAGTAATAAGACTTGTGAGATGATCCAAAGGATGTCTGTGAGCTTAGCCATTAGGTTATTAAAAGTTGCATTCAAGGTCAGATATTCTATATTTTATATTCCCTTGCTCAGATATAATGAAGTATGAAGGCTAAAAAGACTATGCCTTTGTTATATAAAATGCATTTGTATTTCAAGAACTTGACTTAGTTAAGTAGGAGCTATTTATACTTGGTATTTTTTTAAGTCATAGCTTGCAGGAGTTACCCACATTTTTGATATATCATACAATATATACAGATATCCAGGCAAACTCCTGAAATTAGCAAGGAAAAATTAGACGTTTTTAGAATTAATACCTTAAAACCTTCGTCCTGCACAAGGATTACAACCTAGTGAGCATTAATTATTTTTCCTAGGCAATGAGAAGCTTTGAAAAATACTGATTCAAAACAGCATTATCAAATTAAAGGAAATCTATTTAGCAGCTGTCAGAATGAGCTGAACATCAAAGGAAAAGCATGAAGGAATTCTCTGTATAGGAAGTCTATAAGCAAAATCTCCTTATGCTACAGTCCCCTAAAAAGGCACTGAACAGGCAACTCCATGAAAATGAGTGGGGAAAATGACCTCTGATTAGGCAATCATGTACGGATGAGCATTACTGATGATGGTGACTGAACCAAAGGAATATTTCAACAATTTTGCTGCTCTTTGTAACGCGCCTCATCAAATACAGTTCTATTGGCTGTATAAGGATGACTGTCAGTTTGCAGTGATAAGGGAAGGGAAGTTCAGACTGATATCTGAGAGGAGTCTTAAAAGAGAGTGGATCTTTCTTCTTTCACAAAATTAGGACAACTTGACCCATTATTTTACAGAAGTGGTATTTCCGCACGTCCATCATTTTCATCTCCCAAACCCACAAAACCATATTACAGAAACAGCAGCAGTGAGAATATTCGCATGTGTTTCCACGTGAGCATTCACACGGCTGCTGTTTTTTTAAATACCCAGCACTCCCCAGGAGTAGGGCATAAGAACTGGCATCCAGCTTTCAACCCCTCTCCCCACTGTACTTACCATTTTCTTCTCTCACTCAGAAAGATAGAAAATGGAGGGAGTAATTCAGTTTTAAAAAGCATATCTATTATACCCTGGATTTATATCCTGAATTTTATTTTTGTTTTATATTTTTGATGCAATCCTAAGACAAATCAATCAATGAAGTATCAATAAGCATAGTGAAATGGTGCTGAAATGCTATAGTACTATAATGAAGCAAAACCAACAACCCCATATGAGATTCTATTAATTGGGGGGGAAATCACCCCCCTCTTAGTGCAACATTAATACTGCACAGCTAACATCACACTTCATCGTTACGCTTAAGTCAGGAATGAACTGGCTCAACAGCAGAATTGTGTAATCGTTGCAAAGAGCCTCAATACATATAGAGGGCCTCAGATTTTATAGAATTCAGTCTGTCTTTTTATTCCTTGAGTATGATACTGACCCTGATTTTTCTAGCTTCTTCTCTTCTTAATATGGCTGATAAATTTTTTCATAAGGAAGAACATGTATAATAATCACACAAAAAGCTAAATTGGCCTGTTGTGGGAAAAGTATTGGTTTGCATGTAGGCAAAGTAGATTCAACTTCTTGCTTAGCTGGGAAGCTCAGCAGACAACTTTGGCTAAAGCACAATAAATTATTTCCATTCAGAACAGAACAGAATAACAGAGTTTGAAGGGACCTTGGAGGTCTTCTAGTCCACCCCCCCTACTCAAACAGGAGACCCTATGCCATTCCAGACAAGTGGCTGTCCAGTCTCTTCTTAAAAGCCTCCAGTGGAGCACCCATAACTTCTGAAGGAAAGCCATTCCATCGGTTAATTGTTCTCACTGTTAGGAAATTTCAGTCCACTGAAAGAATATATATAGGAGGTTGTGACAATGGACACATTACTCCTACCTTCCAGCATTGACCTATATTTTCATCATGTCTTCACTGCAGGTGACAGGAACACTTCCCTGTTGTTAGCATATTGGCTGGCATAGGAAAAGAGTCTTTATGTACACTTGTGTTTCCCCTTGATTAGCCAGATATCACTCAATATGAAGGAACTTTCTAGAAGTACATTAGTTATTTCAGTGTATAGAAAATGGGACACCTATGAATGTTCCTTACATCTCAAGTTTTCTAAAGATTAAGCTTAGGTTATCATATAGATTCATCCCACATATCTTACACAGCAGAAATGCCAGTAAGAATTAAAGAACATTCAAGTGCAGAATTGTATTAAATCAGTTTAATTAGAATACTGCTTTGTGTCTAATGGTTCAGAAGAATGAATGTTACCAACTGCACAAGCCATCTCAAGTTTGTATTCTGTTCTATGCCACTCCTTATTTTCTCCCTCTCTGCTGTTTTGACAATGATTTGCCAGAGGGCTTTAGATGCTACAAAAACAGTACATATCTTTTTTTCTGAATTAATTGGAGGCCATTCATTTGTCTAAAAATAATTCATAGTTTAAATTCATTCTTATTCATGAAGTCTTAAATTTAATGTCTTTACCTTTTTTTGCTATCTGTTTGTTACACTAATTCTAACTCTAAGTTCCGATGCCTGCTGTTCTTTCTTACCATTTCTTCTGCAATGACCTAAAACTGTACAGATTAATGAAATTAATGATGTTGAATGTAAGAGTTACACCAGTAATATTCTAGTATACAAAGAAAAATGCAGAATAAATGGTTACTGTAATTGTGTAACTCATTTTATCTTCCTGGGAAGTTAGCCAAACTTTCACAAAAGGCTGAGTTATATATTCTCGTTTTTAAATTGTGGCATACATTATAGAATAGTTGTCTGTTGTTGGGTTCTCCATAGAAAACATTTAAGATAGGTTAATTCTAATCTATTTGGCAAAGGCAAATGGTGGCATATGTGGACCATGGATCCCAGATGATGGTCAAATATTTACACATACCATGTCTACTGCAGGCAAAATGACACAGACAAACTGGACTGCTAAGGTAAGAGAAGATTTGATCTTCACTATAGAGATAGTCCTCAACTTATGACCACAGTTGAGCCCAAAATTTATGTTGCTAAGTGAGATATTTAAGTGAGTTTTGCTCCATTTTACGACTTTTTTTTTGCCACAGTGGTTAAATGAATTTCTGCAGTTGTTAAGTTAGTAACATGGTGGTTAAATGAATCCGGTTTCCCCATTAACTTTGCTTGTTAGAAGGTTGCAAAAGGTGATCACATGATCCTGGGACACTGCAACCATCATAAATATGAGCTGGTTGCCAAGTACCTGAATTTTGATCACATGACTATGGGGATGCTGCAGTACCCAGAAAGGTGAAAAACGGTCATAAGTCACTTTTTTCAGTGCCGTTATAACTTCAGTTACTAAATGTACTGTTATAAGTTGAGGACTACCTGTACGCTCAATTTCCTGGCCGTTCGTAAAAGGCTTTTTCATCCATTTTGTACAAACATGAGCTTCTTTCCTTAATCTCATTCATTCACATGGATAACACTCTGCTTCTCTTTGAACCTGACTTGCATTTGACATCTGTTCATCCATGTCTTCAAAAGAAAAAAAAAAAATACTTGACAAGATTCCTATGAAACAATGTGTGAATAATAAAGCAATATAACTCTAAATTACAGATGCTTGGAGAAACAGGGAAAAGATATTATGAGGCCTGCTTGTGAGATTCCAGAGCAGTTAGAGCAGAGGTGGGGAAGATGGCTCCTTTATGACTTGTGGACTTCAACTCCCAGAATTCCTGAATTAACAGAATAATAGAATAACAGATTTGGAATGGACCTTGGAGGTCTTCTAGTCCAACCCCATGCTCAGGCAGGAAACCCTGTACCACGGGTGTCAAACCTGTGGTGTCACGTTGCTGTCATGTGACATTTCTCGACATTTTTTCCATTCACGGAGCTGGGGTGGGCATGGCTTGTGTGTGACTCATCTGGCCCATGAGCTGCAGTTTAACACCCCTGCCCTATACCACTTCAGACAAATGGTTGTCCAATCTCTTCTTTAAAACTTCCAGTTTTAGAGCATTCACAACTTCTGGAGGCAAGTTGTTCCACTGATTAACTGTTCAAACCGTCAGGAAATTTCTATTTTATTTTTATTTTATTTCTTTGTCAAAACATATATAGATATATAGAAAAACATAAACATGAACGAAAAAAGTATATATAAGTAAATATGAGAGGAACAGTAGGACAGGGACGGTAGGCACGCTGGTGCGCTTATGCACGCCCCCTTTAGGGACCTCATAGGAAAGGGGTGAGGTCCACAGTGGACAGTAAGAGGTTGAAGCTGTGAGGGTTTGAGACTGTAACAACAGAATCAGGTAGAGTATTCCAGGCATTAACTATTCTGTTGCTGAAGTCGTATGTCTTGCAATCGAGTCTGGAGCGGTATACCTTGAGTTTGTATCGATTGTTTGCATGTGTATTATTGTGGTTGAAGCTGAAGAAGTCATTGGCAGGTAGGACGTTGTAGCAGATAATTTTGTGAGGAGAGCAGAGGAGAGGAGAGGAGAGAGAGGAGAGGAGAAATACCATCTTCTCAGAGGAAGCATTACTTTGATCATGCATCATGGTAGTCAAGTTAGTTCAAATCCCAGGCTGAATATAGCTCTTAATCAAATCTTCCTGCCAGGTCACATTCTCAAGAACAAGCATTATCATCTAAATTATTTTAATTTATATTACATCACTCTGTATTTCTTGTATTTATTTGATTTAGAAAGATACATATTGCATACAAACTTTTATTATCATTCAAACATTCCATGTTTTCTCAAAAATGTATTCATGCTTCCTAGGAATCTGATCAGTAACTACCTATACTTAAAGTTCATTAAAAAATTGTTTGAATAATTTATGTGTTATACAGAGTAGCCCATCTCATGTAATCCTTTCAAAGATTTCTAAACAAACAATAACTTTCATGCATTTGGTTGCTCCCAATAAAGATATTTTTCGATTTTGCTTCTTTTACCTCTTTTGAGTAATACATTCAGTTGTGTGATTTTTAACAACCACTAGAGAGCAATAGCGATTGAATTAACATCATCTATTCCATTCATTTATTGTTAAAAGAAAGAAACTTTGAGCAGAGATTTGTTTTATACAATCAGCTAAAGTAAGCCCATGGTTTCAACTTAAGACACATAGAAGTATTAGTTAAATGGCATTAAATAAAATAGATCCTGAAAGCAAAATAATAATTCAGTTTTAAAAAATGAAGTAAAACACCTGCCAAATTGTTTAACCTCATTGTGTTTGCACTGCTTTTGTTTGCTTTTCAATTTATATTCCATTCCTTCCAAGACTGCCATGTCTGGGATGGAAAAATGGCCTGCAGACTGTAGTTACATAATATAATAGCCACAGTGGAGGAAAAGTGAAAGAAGTTGTCAGTAAGTCAAATATGAAAGTATTTAACATAAATACACTATGTTGAGGTGGAGGTACCAAGTTAGCCCAGCACTGTTCTACACCAGGCAAAAAATTGGTAAGCAGGCAAGCAGACAAAAAATTTTTTTTAGAAGGTTGAAGGTTTAGAACAGTTCTTCCACATAAGGACTAAGCCAATGCTTCTTCATAAATTGCATTCCTCAGGAGCCCTGAAGAGGTCTTTGGGGCTACCTCTTAGACAGTGTGTAGATATCAAGGAACATTTTCTGCACTGGATTTTAAGGGTCAAAGGTAGACCCAGCATGTTCATCTGTGCAGTCCCTTCTATGCATTCTTTCAACATCTAAGAGGGCAGAATTGATGTGAGGCAATTGTAAGATGGAAAAGCATTCCCATTTGCTCTAAAAATAAAGATCCTTTTCACTTCTTCTTCAACTTTATATACTGTACATGTGGGAGCTGTCTTAAAAAAAATCCTAATCACTAGTCACAATCATGTCCCCAAACACTGGACTTTGGAAGAAGGATGTTGATGTAACATCAAAGCACTGTTACAACCCCAACACATTTATATCTTCTATTCTCCTAGGAGAATGTCCTTTAGGACCTTGGGATGGAGAAAGAGGTCTGGAACATGCTCTGAGATTCAGCTTTCTCAGGTTGTAAACTACTTTTCTGAGTTAAAAATAATGAGTGATTTTGGATGAGGTAATTAGCTGACAGCTGACAGGCAATAAAGAGAATTTGCTTTGATTTTAATGATTAAAAGCAAAGTAAAATACCCAGGTAGCTCATATGTGTAAGTACTACAAGGAAAATGGCTATCTTTGTATTATTAAGGAATCTGAAGCATTTTATTAAAGAGATTTTATGGTTTGAGTAAAAGGAAAAAGAAATATAGGGTTTTATCATTTATCATACTGTGTATTTCTTGACACCTGGACAAAATAGTTAAAAGAGATTTAATTCACATCCTTGGAGAAAGAACTTTTATTGATTGACAATAAGTACAAAGATTAGAAGAGGCCAGACAAGGGCTCCATTAACATACTCCATATCTCTGATGTAGACCTGGTCTTCTTATGAATCCATCCAACTGCTACACCTAGGCATTAAACAATCATTAAGGCAATTCTTATTTCTGGGAATAAGAATCATGCTTTAACTATATCCCATTACTCATAGATAATGTATGGTTGACTGAAAAGTCCGATTTCCCAACCCATTCTAGTCTGTTTCTATAGAATGGAGAGAAATATATTTAATTCTTTAATATATTTTCAGGCCACTGTCTTCCAAGCAATGTAGGTGGGATATCTTGTTTTATCAGCACATGCATCTGTTTGCTGGATTAGCGCAACAAATGGCAACATGGGAAAGAAAGTCATAGTTACAAAAAAAAACTCTGTATAATACATAGGTTGATTCTGAAGTAATTTCCTCCCACTCTGTGTGGGCAATCATTATGAATCAAAAATTAGTGTTAGGTAAAATCAATTGCAAGAAAACCCCAAAACCACACATCCCAATTAAGGCTAAATCGTATATTGAAATGAATCAATGTGACAACAGCGCAATCTTCTCTTTCCAAATAGCTATGAGTTATCCACGGGCTCTGA
Organism: Pseudoxyrhopus heterurus; assembly: GCA_032468235.1. NCBI lineage: Eukaryota > Metazoa > Chordata > Lepidosauria > Squamata > Pseudoxyrhopus > Pseudoxyrhopus heterurus. The sequence continues at coordinate 38,013 of JANHJO010007316.1, read as the reverse complement.
CATTTCTCTCCATGTAGGAATAAGAAACCAAGGCAATTTCTTTTAATAAAGCTATAAACAATATGCACATTAACTATAGTTATGAGCAAATATTATCAAAAGGTTATTGGCTCCTTAGGCACAGACAATAAACCTAATCTTCTAAAATCCTAAAGTTTAAATCTTCAGACTTTGGCAAAATGAACAAGTGCTTTATAAAGCATTGTTCTGCCTTCTCATCTCATACATCCAAGGCTTAATGACATAGCACCAATTATTTATTAAATTGCCGTACCTAGGATCGAGATGTATTGAATCACAGAACTTATTAATATAATGTAATGCAACTGGTAGAAGAGAATATCTATAGCTCAGGATTGAACTGTGGGGTCCTTGGTGCTCTCTGAGTTTAGCAATTTTCTTGCACACATTTCATTACCAAATTGACCATCATCAATGGTAGAGGGGAGTGGGATTTGCTCTTATTTTTATATACTAGTGGCTTGCCCTGTCAGTGTTGGTAGAAGTGTTCTTGGTAGTTTCTCGATTAGGCTGTTGTTTACTATTAGCCTGTTTAGCTGCGTTGGTAGTTTCTTGATTGGGATATTGTTTATTTGATTGTTGGCCTACGTTAATCTTGATGTTAATCTCTGCTCCTATAGATATTGATTGCTGGTGAGCAGCTATTTTTCTCTTTTAATTTCCTTTTGTGGTTTTGACTGTCTCTTTTTAGTGATATGTAGACGTTGTTTATCTCTATGTGCCTGTTGATGGCTAATTTGTCTGAGAGCCAGGCCTCCAGAAATTCTCTGGGTGTTTTTGATATTGCCTTGATCTAGGCTGCTTGAAACTCTGGTTGAGTATATCCAGCCCAACATATTTGTGAAATTAAGGAGTTTTCATCATGTCTTCAGACTGCTAGTTAGTGTTCATGGATTTGCACTGCTAGTCTTCTGCCTGTTTGTCCTACATAGTGGTTGTTACTGTCCTTACACTATATGTTGTGGATGACTCCTGTGTTTTCTTCTGGGGCTGCTGGGTCTTTTGGTTTACTTAAAAGGTGCTTCCATTCCTTTGTGTACTAAGATGATGCCAAGTGGTTGTAGTAGTCTGCTAGTGCTTTCTGAGATGTTTTTGGTATATGGCAGTGTTATCCTTCTTTTCACGGCTTGTGTTGGTTATGGTATATTGGGTTGAGTGGTCAGGCACTTTTTGATAGAGTTGCGTGAGTGTATCCATTTTGTTGAAAGATGTGTTTTTGTTCTGCTTCCTTTTTTCAATGTGCAGGGTTACTGCAGTATGTAGCAATGTAAAATGGAGTAGGAGGCGGAAAAGATGTTAAGCCATATATCTGAAGCTCATCAGAAATTTAGCATCCGTATAATTTTAAACGACCTGGATGTTCTCTACTGCCCTACTCTACCTGCTCTTGTAAAGATGTTTGCAATAGTGCATGTAATCATTTTTTTCTGACAGAAGTTGAGAAACATAGAATTACTCTGACTTGCCAAGATGATGCAACAGGATAAAATTGATGTATTGGGTGCAGCAATCTCCATAGAAGACACGGCGATGTAGAACAAAGGTAGTGTTATCTATTGTTGCCAATCTGCAAGGCAGAGGTGTTTCTTACGGGTACATGGACCATATTTTCTTTAAACAAATAAAAGACAAAAATAAAAAAGGAACAAATCTAAAAGAGGGTCATAAGAATAAAAAAATTGCTTATGTTTACATCTTGAATTGTTTATATTTTTTTGTTCCATCATTTTTTCTTCTGTACTGTTTACATACTTTTCATTTTTCTTCCCTTTTATTGTTGTAGGCCGCTTAGAATAGCCCCACAGTGAGATAAGTGGCAAATAAATTTAACAAATAATAACAATAATCTTTGCTTTATCTTTTAATTTATTTTAAAAACAATTCAATTTCTGTATTTTTCACGTAAATGTGAAACACTATCCGTTAAAGTCATGCCATTTATACGATAGAAGTTAAATGACAAGAATAAGGATAAAAAGTGAATTTTTGAAACATAGATAAATCTAAAGAATACAAGTAGTCCTTGACTTACAACCATCAGTTTAGTGACCGTTCAAAGTTACAATGGCACTGAAAAAAGTGAGATATGATATTACAACTGTTGCGACATCCCCATGGCCACATGATCAAAATTCAGACCCTTGGCAACTGGTTCATATTTATGACAGTTGCAATGTCACAGGGTCATGTGATCACCTTTTGCAATCTTCTGACAAGCTAAGACAACCGGGAAGCCATATTCACTTAACAATCAAATTATTAACTTAAACTGCAGTGGTTCATTTAACAACTGTGGCAAAAAAAAGTTCATAAAATGAAGGGAAACTCACTTAACAACTATCTGGCTTAGCAATGGAAATTTTGGGCTCAATTGTGGTTGTAAATTGAGGATTACCTATAACTTCCTGAAATAAAAGGTTGCCCTTTATAATAAAAGATGTATAATCACTGTACTTATAGGGGATGTTATGCCAGAATCTACCCTGAAAGAAACATATCAAACCTTATTTTAATATAAATGCTTTCCTATATTTGGGGAATAAAAAAGATAGCTGCCAGGTCCCCGCCCTCTCCCTCCCTGCCTCCCTTTGTGTATGTGTGTGTGTGTGTGTATTTGTTTGTGTATGTTTCTGTGTAAATCTCTTTGGGACTATTAGGGTAGTCTACTTTTTGAGGATGGAAAGGAAGACTGTCACTGCTTCCCCAAATTTACTTGATGAAAACCTGTGCAGTCAAATGCATTTGAATTTACAATGATTTGCTTATTTGGATCCTTTAAAAATGATAGTTGAGGAGTCTTGGCTATCTCAGCTTGCTGCACCAAGAAACCAGGATTAAGACCGGCCATCTTATCCAAATCAGGGTTTCTAATGCATTTGCAAACAACAAATAGCTTTGATTTCTATAACGTGTAAATTTTTGCTATCTGTATCTATTACTCCCTCCAAAGCTACTGTACCATTGCAACAGATCTAAGGTTCCTATGCTGAAACTAAGATGATAAAAAAACAAAATTAAGAAGGCACTCTGAACCTTAATTTGACCAAAACTGAAGTTGCCATTTATGTTGCGGATTAAGACTGGTACGAACTGAAGTCTGATATGATCCAAGCCTGTGCTGATAGACAGTTGTAAACATGATTTTATTGTGACTTGGGATATTGTCTGACTTCCTCTATTGTGGCTTTTTCAGAAATAAATCATGTTTAAAATGTCTAGTATGTTTAGTTGATGTGTTGACCCAGCTTTTATTTACAATTGAACATCTGTCCAAAAATTGTCCCCCCCCCCTTACAATCACACATAATTGAAAATTCAGTAAAAAGGGAATGGAATGGAAATCAGCAATCTATTCTCCCATTCTTTCTTTTTCTTTCTTTATGTTCTCAGGAAGTTCAGCTCCTTATCTTACAGCAGCCTTGTTCAGAGGTAAATCTGATAAGGATATTCAAATTGGTGAGAGGGAATGTATTATAAAACTTATCTGCCTCCAACCTCCCTTAGTATGTCGTCACCTCCCTTCATTCTCCAGTCTTGTTCATCAAGACAGGAGTTTCACCGACATTTGCTTAAAATGTACATTGTTTCATTTTGGCATAGCACAGTATGTGAAATATCTGAGTGATTCATTCCAAAGGCACTGAATGAGTCAGTCTTTAATTAATTAATTAGCGTTTGTGATCACTTTAATTTGCTAATTTTTCATTTCCCTTGGGAGAAAAGCTGAATATGGAACAGCAAATTTAAAAAAAAAAGACCCAGCTTTCCATGTGTTGGCTGGATGACCTAATTGAGCCCTTCCTAAATTCCTTTCCTGACATTTATACAAGTCAGAAGACAATTCTTCAAATTTTACTTTTGCTCAATTGTTTTTGTTATTGCAACACTAAAGCTGCTTTTCACTTTAATCAACAAATTTATTTTAAAACAAATCCATGCACATTTTCTACACCATTGCTCTAATAGGCACTTCGGCAAAAATGTATCCTAATATTGTGCATTTTCTGGGTACTGCTTCTTAATATTCATTCTACATGTACTTTTCTTTAATCAATGCATTTATATCTATTTATTAAATTGTGAACCAAATCAGAAAATGGTGAACATTTTGAATTTCATCACTTAAATGATTCATAGATAGTTTCCACAATTATGAATTACATTTGTATTACAGCACAAATCAAATTAATTTCTGCCCCATACTTTTCTGTCCTGAATAGGGAAAAGATTTTCATTTTTTTTTCTGCACATAAAATGTAGTTCATAACCTCTGAGAGCATCTGTCAATCTCAAGGGTTCAATCATTAAAAGAAAACAAAAACAAAGAAATTGTATCAACCATAATTATTTCAGTATATCTAGAAAAGGGATAGCATAAGGAAGTAAAAATAATGATTACACGGATTGACATAAGGTACATTTTTAAAAATGTAATTATGACATCCTTTTAGGCAAATGAACATGGAATTTAAACCAAGACAATATATTTCATTATTATTGCTTGATAGAATGTTATTCTTTAAATGATAATATTTTCTGAACTCCTGTTTTTACTTTCAAACATTATCTATTTCAGTGTGAATTTGGTTTCTACACAGAAATTATTTTTTTTCTTCGTTTACGCACAGCTAATATGTCTGGCTGAGCTTGAAGGCTAAATAAGGTAGAGTCTGGTTAAAACTTGGGAAATTTCCGGAGAACACCGGGGTTGGCCTGCGAAAGACATCATGATTAAAAAAAAAACACCAATGTATCCCAATACTGCTCCCGATAATTTGTGGATGCATCTAAGAAATAACTAGGAATGAATTCAACTTGTAAATGTGTCACCTTGATTGAACCCAGGATAAGGCAGAGAATACAGTACAGATTTTGTAAGTTGTCCAGAGTTTTCTGGAGTAGGTGACCACACCAAATCTAATAAATCACATTAATTAAATTAAATGCATATGAATATGAATATGATGTAGAGCAATATTCAGTGGGTACAAACTGAATTAGCGGTGAATTTTTTTTCTGTTTGGGTGGCATAATTTATCAGACGTGGAGAAATTAGTAACCAGAGTCAATTTGTAGAGCAGATGGGTGGCATAAAATTTAATAATTAAAATAAATAAAACTTGAATCTGAATTTAATTTTTTTCTTAAGAAGTTTGGAAAAAATATCAAACATTTTGACTACTATTACTTCTCCCTTTTTTTCCATTCCTTGAACATTCTGTTTTTAAGCCCCAAGATAAAGGTATTGAATACAAGGAATGGAAAAATAGAATTAATTAGGGCTAAAAATCATATTACACCTTATTGTGTTTTCATAAAATTTAAAAATAATGATATTCCTTAGGACATTTTGCCAAAGGAATGATCAGAAATTTTAAAACAAGTCAGTTTCAATAATTCTTTGATAAAATATCTGAATCTCATAAATTAAGACTTCTATCAACACACGAAGAATGGTGTATATCAACTCCATATTATAGCAAGGGATTCTCATAAATACTAAATTCTTGGAAGAACACTTTGTGGAATTTATTTTTAAATTTATTTCAACAAGGCTGCAAGAATTGATTGTGAAGTAATCATAGGTGGAAATACTTTATAAGCTGTCAGGATTGATCATTTACTTGATGATGGCATTTAAAAGTAAGGTCTTTTAATTGGCTAAATGAGACAAAAACAAAGAGCTATTGTAACTTTAGACAAATCAGATATTCAATGATATATAACAATTTTTTTCTAATAACTTCACTTATCCTAAGATCATTCCTTATAGAGATATTGAATATGCAAGTTTAAGATATTTTTAACATTTCCCTTTTAAATTTGCAAGGAATAATGTTTAATAGAAGGAAGAAAGCTGCCTGAAAAACCATCATCCTTGTAATATGTTCAACAATTATTTTTTTCTATTATCGCCTCATGCAAAAATGATATACAGTTTGTTAAAAAATAGTAGGATTCTTGGGGACAGAGTAGAAAGTGACAACTTTCTCTTTCAAAGGAAAAAAAAATCAAGATTCAAATTATTCTGAAAATTAGTCTCATTGTAGTGAATTGCTTGGCTGCAAATCAAACCTAAGGGCTTGTCTGCATTATTGAGCAGACAATATCTATCCTTGAAAGGGCAGAAATTGTATCTACTGCAATATTGAGGCTAGGCAGTGGTGCTATCCTTATAGAATAAATAGGGGACAGTTTTAGGGCAGCAATTGGGTGAATTCATCTCCTCTCCTCGCCTTTCCTTGTGCAGCATTAGAATAGTTGAAGGACCAGACTAGGAATAAATCATAAAATCTATGTGGTCAGTAAGATTCAACAATGACTTAATTGTATATAATCATCATCGTCATCGTCATCATCATCAACATCACTTTTTCAGTCATTCTGAGTGAAAAGTAAACCAAGAATGATTTACTTCTTGTAATTAATTAAAATACAGTAAAATATACTACCGTCACTGAAGCAGAACTAAAAGCTGTTGAGAAAGGTAATAAACCAATCAAGTAAAGTTATCCATTGGGACAACTTTAAAAGTTTCTAAGATTTCAGTCATACAAACAGATGACAAATTGTCAGATAGTCATTTGACCACCATTCCAGAAATATAAATTATATAGTAAAATATATTACATGTAATTAATACAGCAGAAAGACAAATGTAAAAAGCAAATGTGTATTGTGACTTTATGTCTCAAACTCTGCCTTTTGGGCTTGCATCCAGGTATCTGTATTTGACATTTTGTCACTTGTCCCTATTCCATGATTATAATGACAGTTTTTCTCTACAGTAGCTTTCTGAAACTCCTTGGGTAAGGTTTTAATATTGCTGTCTTGGTTTTAGATATACATCCATCTTGGGCAACGCTATTCTTGTTTTAGCAGTTCAATAATACCAAGAGTTTATTTTATTTAGCGTATGGCATGTGTTAGCCAGGGATCACTGAGGTGGCTGGCTGCCTCTGTGAAATGATTTTTTTTGGGTGGTGTTATTTTTACCTGCGGGACACCTGAATGCTGGTAGGCATTCAGGGGAGGCTCCTTTCTTGTCCTTACGCGGTTTATTTGCTCACAGGAATCGAACTGCCGAGCTGCCAACCTCAGCTGTGTGCAGGCAGCGTCTTACCACATGAGCCACCATGGCCTCCTATAACAAGAGTTAATTAAAATGTACAAATCTTTCAAATACAGCCTTAATTGTATTTTGGTTCTGTAAGTGGCTTCAGGAATAATAAGAATCTATGATATTCCTGAGGGAACAGAAAATACTGCCGATTTAATTTCTTCATGAAACATTAAACAATAATAGTTATAAAGCAGCAAATCGTAATGTCTTTCCATTCATTTGATAACTGAGTAGACCATAGAGGTGAAGTAGTCTATTGTCTGATTAATACCTGATTTTCATAATGAATGAGATTTTTGCATGGATGTTTGTATCTTTAATAATACTTCATGCTATGCAGAATAAGGAAAGGATAACCCATTTATCAATTTTCATCCTCTAAATATATTAATCTGCAATACCCATCATTCCCAATCACCACTGTACATTACACCAAGCAAGACTGAAACAACATAATTTTTCCATAGCATTTTTGAAAATTCCATAGTGGGATAGACCAGGAGACTGTGAGTTCTAGTCCTACCTTGGGATGAAAGCCAGCTGGGTGATTTTGGGCCAGTCACAGTCTCTCAGCCCAACCCATCTCACAGGATTGTTGTTGTGGGGAAACAGGAGAAGGAAAGAATATTAAGTATGTTTGCCACTTTGAGTTACCTTTAAAGTAATAAAGTTGGGATAAAAATCAAACAGACAGACAGACAATATAAATAAATAAATAAACAAACAAATAAATAAATGTGTGTGTAGCCAGGAATACCATTAGATACAAATGATTCACAAATGTGAAAAATAAATATTTGAACTGTGGTAGGCAGACTACCATAAACAGCAGCTCCATCATTCTCGAGACTTTCAAACTAATTTGACTTGGAACTGCTGACTAGAAAGGAGTTTAAAAAAAACTTGTGTAAAAGAATTTGCATAAACACTCATTTAAAGTAGATGGGTAGCAAAAGGAAGTCCCACTGGCTGCTTCAAAGTCAGAACTTGCAAAGACATAAGCAAAATAGAACGAAGAGAGAGTTGGCCCACAGGTTGGAGTGGTAAGATCAGATTAATTCTTATACCCCTACTTGAAATGCATTGAATGTGAATAGCCCTGGGGTTTTAGTGCGTGTAATTTTCTTTCTGAATACATTAAACTTTCAGATAAACTATCTTATTTTTAAAATTAGAAACTAATATTTTCATTTTTTTCCAGAGACAATAGTGATTGTGTACGTTAGATTTCACAGAGAAATGCAAAACACTATTTTATTTCATTTAACCAGTGCACAATTTCTTATATTATTCTTATGGAATAATATAATAGTGGAGAACAATCCAGAATAAATGTCCAGTTCTTTTTGTCTTTCCAACCAAGGACTCAGAATTTCAGCAGTCTCCTTTTTTATGAATTTCTCCTTCCAAGCTACAGTAGAAAAATAACACTTTCCTACTGATTCTTCTGGCTCTTCCAGCTTAGCCTGTTTTCTTCCCATTGTTTCACCAACACCCTCAGGCCATTTACTTTACTCCCTGGCTGCCTTGCTGAGCTTTCATACAACTGGAATATTAATTTAGATAGATTGGTGCTCCAATCAGACATCCCATCTATTGGTTTAGTATATATATAAAGTTGTACAGGGAAAGTTTGACACACTTAAGGTTACAGCATATCTGAACTGGGAAAGGAAGACACAGGCAACTGGAAAGGATGACAAATGGGGGCAAAGGAGGACACAGTAACTGTTTAACCTTCCTGGCAACAAAAATCACAGTGAAAAACTACAAAAAAGTCCTACACATATACGAAATTACTTTTCCCCCCAACCAAAAACCTCCATTTTTTTTCAATCAATTCGCTAGCACCAAACAGAAAGTAAAAGCATTCAGCCAAACTTTTCAGACTGTAAAGGAGATGATGGGAGATTTGTACAAAGATTGCTGTCAGCTTTCCCAGGTACACTAAATAGGAAACGTTAGATCAGATGAACTAATTCTAATGTATTTTAAGGTCACATCAATATAATCTCCCAAATCTGAAAATACAAATCTGTCACCGTTTCCTTTACAGCCTGAAAAGTTAGGGAGCGTCCCTTCCAAGCCTCTTTTTCCACCCATTATGCCCTCTCTTATCTTACTGTTCCCTAGGCAAAATCCGTTTGCGCCATATCTCAAGGTCTTTCTCACATATCATTACAGATTCAGACAGCTGCACAAGCTATAGGAAGGGTTTTTTATCAACTAATTAAGGTTACAGAGTGGAGCTTGTTAACCTGCCCTTATTAGACGAGTGCTAATAAGGGCAGGTTGGAGAAAAGCTGTTCCAGAAGAGATACTAAAAAAGGCGGACAGTATTTGAATTTAAAGCTACGCCTGACAGATGGAGAACATGAGGACAAAAAGGAGTTATGTTCAGCTTTTGCTGCAGTTCTGGTAACCTTTGACACACATTGGATATTTTAGAGAATACGTTCTATTTTTTATGCACATCAATATATTCCTTTTCATTATATTTATGGTAATCCATTTATGCTGATGAGATTTCACAGGAATTCCAGCAACATTGCTCTGAGGAATCAGTCACAGAGTGAGTCAGAACATAATGTATTATTTTCCTATTGCCAATCTTCTACCATGGTCAAGAGTTGAGCCCAAATGATCCAAGAAACAATACGAGAGCAATGCACAAGTTGAAAATATTTCATTGTGGCAAGCACAGCAGGATGGTTTGTTGCATTTATTCAGTTTTATAGTCATTTATATACCACATGTTGCCAAGCTGAAAGATGCTTTATAATACTTGTAAAACTGCATATTCAAAAGCTATCTCCATGAAGATACTTTAAAAATCTGCATTAAAACAAAATAAAAATCTATCTGATCAACAGTATTTCTACTTTAAAAAGTGACCTAGCTATTTACAATATGCTCACCAAAATGGTCTTCAGAACCTTCTAAAATAATTAATGGATGAGGGCCCCACACACCTCAAAGTAAGTTCTGTTTCACTGAACGGATGCCTCTATCTACTGCTTGGATTGGGGACTCTCACCATTCCCTCTGGAGAAGAACACACAGGATGGACTGAGTCCCGTAGACCCATAAGTACATAGGAACCAAGACCTTTAGGACTTTATAGATCACAACCAGCCTAGTCACCAACTGGTGGCCAAGGTAGCAACTGAAGCATTGGGCGTTGACAGCCCTAAAAGGTAGACTAGATCAAGAAAAGGATGTCAAGTAGAAGGAATAAAGCTTAAATTGATTTTCATCTATTTGTTCTCTCAGTAAATGGGAGACCAAATACAATATATCCATACACTTGTCTATATATCACACACACACACACACACACACACGCGCGCGCCACACTAAGATAGTCTACCACTAAGTAAGGAACCAATAAGAGAGATAAGGTCATCAACACATGTTCAAACCTCTATGGTATTATCTTCACTGTCTGAATAGATAGGCGATTAACTCTGAAGGGCTGCCATTGTCCTCTATTTTTCCTTCAATCACTACCAAAGCAAAGCCAGAGCCTTTTTTTTGCTGCTGGACATCTGAACTTCCTTTACCCCTTTTCTGTCACTTTGAGGCATCTGTCTGTGGAGGAGCGCATGTTTCCATTTGTGGCAAGATAACCTTTTGGCTCCTTTGAAGAGAAAGAAAAGAAAACCCAGCCCCCATTTGAATTACATCAATGCTTATCATGTTTTTTAATACGTTCTTACAAGGAGGAAAAGAACTGTCATAAGTTAGATGTGAGAACAGCTCTTTGCTTTTATTTAGGTTAATCAGCTGTGAACTGGTAACCTCTATCTGAATCTGTCCCATGAGGACAATTCCAGAGTTAAGAAGGTTTTAGCTACCACCGTTTCCAAGTGGTTAAGGGACTGCATGCCAAAGGCCTGAAACAGAAAACAATTTTCCACTTGAGTGACCCACTCTACCAGGGAAACACTATGTCCTCACTATTTCGAGGTTTAGCGGTGTGTCAGAAAATCCCGCCAGACTTTTACCTTATATCACCAAACAAATAATTTCTCTTCTGCTACCACAGTTTTTCTTGTGTATAATGTTTATTAAGGATTTTGATTACAATAGCAAAAACTAATACAAACTAAACTTAGAGGAAGAAAAAAAAAGTAAGAAAAAATGTGCTAAAGAAAAAGAAAAGAAATATATAAAGAAGTTGTTTCCAACCTTCATTATAACAAGCATAAACATATTTAGTAACTTCGTAGCTACTGTAAGGTTATAAGCACATATCTCTTCATCCCATATTCCACCACTTATCTACAAAACACTTATCCATAAAACATCAACTTTTAATCTTGGTATCGACAAAAAAAGTCTATAAAGAGTTGCCAAAACTTTGCAAATAAACGTTTTATTTTAAGCTTAATCAAATAAAACAACTTTATATTCCTTCCTCTTACACCTCAATCTTAATCTTTAGTTCATTCAAATATTGTCATTGGATTTTATTTCTTTTTCTTTATCTTTTTCTTTTCTTTTTCTTTATCTCATTTTAGAGATTACTGTAAAGGTTTAACAAGCCTCCTTTGTAGATCCAGTAAGAAAACATTTTCTAGGTCATTCTCTTAGTTCATTATTTCTATTTCCCCTTTATTTTTAAAATGTCATCCAGTTTCATTTGTAGATCCAATAATGCACCCCTTTCCATATTTTCTTGACCTGTCATTTGTAGTTTCACTTCCAGTACATTTTCTGGTTTGTCAAACAAAATATTTCTCCACATATATCATTTTTTCATTGACATATTTTGGATATTGTCTATCCATATAATCAGACATCATTACTGACATTGTTGGTATTGTAATTACTAATTAGTATGTTCATCTTTCAAAAATCTCCTTTAATATTTCCAATTTTATGACATTTTGTATCATTTTGTAAGTTCCAGAAAACCGTCACCAATAGTTGGCTTGATTTTTTTTTTTTTTGGTACTTAAAATCGTTAATCTCTTGTAGTGTCCAGTTTCTAAAATCATAGAGTTGCTTATCTTTGTTATGAATTTTATCCACAGGAAGCCTGTTATTCATAGGTAAAGTTACACAGAAGAATAAAGATTCTTTATCTTTAAACATAATTTAAGGAGGGAAAGCTTCATTTTCAAATAAAACTCCACCTATTAATATATAACCTCCTTTAGATATGTCCCTGTGATAATGATCTACTTTTTATGTGCATATAAAGAACTTAGTACTTCCTCTCGTGTTAAGATTAGCCACTAGGATTTTTAGCTTCATTGCAATGAAAAAGCATTTTACTTTTTTAAAAAAGATGCTGCATAGAAATTAGGTAAAGAAATCAGGTAAGTTACTGTGGGAAGAAGGTTTTGTTTAGAGGAGAGATTAGAGTCAGGAATTTCTGGTGATACGTTTGGAGATTACAGACTGGGGAAAAGTGAATAAAATGTTCGTGTGGGAGAGTGCAGAGGAGAAAGGGAAAGTGAATAGAACATATCAAAACTGCTCATTAGCAAGAAGGATTCCAACAACAAGGGAATATCAACAACAGGAAACAAACCTGCTTGCTGATGGTTCATCTTCTCAGAGCAGCTGATCCTTGAAGATAAGGATCGCCTCTTTCTTAGTAGTATTTAGGAGGACCATTTAGAGAGATGGAATGTATGATTTTCATTCTCCCGAAGTGATTTTATGTATTAGTGGGAATGTGTGGTGGAGAATATTGTAATTTAGGGGAAAGGGATTATCTCATATATTTTCAACCTTAATTATATTGTTGAGATTTTGTACGCCATTCAAATCTGATGAATTGGACCAATATACTGTGTTTCTCCAAAAATAAGACCCAACCAGAAAATAAGCCTTAGCATGATTTTTTTTTCAGGATGCTCATAAGCCCTACCCCCAAATAGGCCCCAGTTAAGATTGTCAGCCAGACAGGCGCATTTAGTACTGAATTTCCCTGAAAATAAGATCTAACCAGAAAATTTATTTATTTATTTATTAAATTTTTAGGCCGCCCAACTCCCGAAGGACTCTGGGTAGCTTACAACAACCAAAACAACAATAATCACATGTAAAAATAGAAAGTAAACCAAAAGTTAAATTTAAAAATACAATCT